>JAFFZR010014134.1:0-23107 GCA_018397195.1 Lethrus apterus | reverse complement strand
AGGGAACTGTTCTAGAACGATCACAATTTTTAACCAAAACAAATAATACTGAACTCGCTGGATTGTTGTATCCCATATAAATTTGATGATATAGAGAAGAATCTTATTCTCCAGTTTCAGTTTCCATTACCGGCCAAGGAGCCCGTGCATCTGTCGAATCTTATTGTTAATTTGAGTCTATTTAGAAGTTATATGGGGGTTTCCACGAGAGCGTTGAGTCTAATATTAGGTCCAAATACTTGACTTCCTTCTTCATAGGGAGAGGGGTGTCATTGATTCTAACAGTCGTGGACAGTCTTCATGTGCAATTTTGAAATTTTTCTGTGTTGGCCGTGCTAACTTTTATTTGCCAAGTAGCCATTGTTCAAGATGGTGACCAGCAGCTAATTGAGTGATGGTTGTATAGTCCGTTGTTGGAATATCAGCCGTGATTATGAGATATAATGGATCTAATATACTACCCTACACCAGATTTAATTGTATGATTAATGGATGTTTTACCATTAAATTTATTTTGAAAATAGTGTTCACTGAGGTATCATTTTAGGATGAGATAGTAATATGTAGGAAGAGAAATTATATAGCAAATCCGGCATCAGAATAGAAAATAAACAAGCAAATATAAAAATAATAAACGCATATGCACCCACAGAGCAGGCAAAGGAAGAGGAAAAGAGGAAAAGAGGAAAACTAGAAGAAATCAGCAGCACGATACCAAGAAATGATATACTGATGGTAATAGGAGACTTCAATGCGAAAATAGGGAAGGAAGAAAACAATCAAAATGTGGCAGAAAGGAAACTGTACACAGCACGACCAGAGACAATGGAACGAGCACACAGATTGTAAGCACAAAGTTCAAACATAAAAAAGAGCACAACATAGCCTGGAGGCTATCAGGCAGGCAGACAGTCAGACAGATAACCAGATAGACCACATCCTCGTATCCAAAAAATGGATGAAAATATCCTACTAATTGGTACACCTAGTGCTTTTTATATTTTGTGATTGGCTGATTGGGCGCTATTGGTGCTACGTTGCCATAAAGAAGAAGAAGAAGCCTTTTTCTAACCAAAATGCTGTCAAAATAGTACTATTGAATTTGTTTTAACGCGTATTTTCGAATAATTAAACAATATAGAGACTGTTCCTTTTAAATTTCGTAATTCAATATTTGTTGCTGAGATGTGGAAATTGGGAATATTACAGAAATGATCTTCCCTAAGGCCCAAACAGATATCTTGAATTTGTAATAAGTAGTAAACGTCCTGGAACCCTGCATAACATACAAAAAATGTAAAAAACACATAAATGCTTATTTTCGGTTTCAGTAGTTTAATTTCTTAAAATTGTGGGATATTTGAAATAATTCGCTTTATTCATCCAATTTTGTAAAATTCTTATATGTATGTATATCTGCAGATGTATTATTTTATGTCATTTTAAAATATTAGTATAGGGATAAATGTGACAATCGCCAAATACCATTTAAATTTATTTACAAAACTACTAAAACTTTAAACCTATATGATGCCTCGATAACGATAATACCAGAGATTAAATATGTACACTGCAAGCGCATTCGCAGTAAGCCTATAATGCACATTTCTACGATATCCAAACCAATCCAAACTCTGGAAAAACACGAAATAGGACATAGTATTATTCCAATACATATTTGTCGTATAACGTATTATTCCATTAGGATAAGACGTGCATGCAATAATTATCTCGAAAATATAACATGCCCTACATCACAATGATTCAATCGAAGAGCGGAAAATTTTAAGCATGAATAATTCAAAACTGTCATTTTTGCAACAACAACTTTTGCGCGCCATACAAATTGAACTGAAGCTAAGTGAAATTTTAATTACAAATTTTCTTCGTACAAAATAAAACAATTACAATTCATTATGTTATTTATTTATTTCTACTGAATGCGTAAAATATTTATATAAAAAATAAGCCATGCTAGAAAAATTGAATATTTTTGTAAATTGCTCGTTAAATGTGAAAAATAATTTTTTCGTTTATTTTTTCTTTGGCCTTGGGCTCGGGCAAGGCTGAAAAAATAACTATTCGTGGAGATCACTTTTCTACACTACTGTTGATTTTTTGAATTTTAAAATTGAGGCAAATTAAGTGCAGTTCTTCGAGGTGCTCCAGGAGCTGTATACCGGGTGTGCCAATTATCTGGGATCGGTCTATTACGTCTTAACTATTCACTTGATTATGCTTCACGTAAAAGTTGTTTGGAGTCAAGTATTCTACACCATAACATTATTCTAAAATATACAATGTGTTTAGTTTTGCCTATACGTTATACAACTTTGTTATTTTAAATAGAATAACCTATATATTGTCGCATTTTCAGATGCCCCGTTACAAAATAGGGAAAGTTTATACTGCAGACCCCATTCAAAAATCGAGCGGTTATCGAGATATTACACTTTTAAGAAAAAAAAATAATTTAGGTAGTTCTCTTTGAAAATTAATAACGTTTTTATTAACGATTACTTTGTAACGATTCTTTGGCATAATTGTAACAATGCTTCAAGTTAACCAGCCAATACCAAATATCCTCGTTATATTATATAGGTTGTTTCAAATGAAACTTCCTGTATATTTTTATGCCATTTGATTAAGTTTTATGTTTTTTTTTCGATAGCGTATAACATTCCATATAGCTAAAGTTAATTCTTTTCGAGTTATAGGTAATTCAGTATCTAAAAACCTGTATTAGGCAATATAAGATATATGCTAGTAATACCATTGACGTAATACCTTCTGAAGTAGATTTACTTAGCTATTTTTTATAACAATATTTATGTCAACAGACACAATTTCCATTATTACGCAGATACGAATTCGGATATGACCTACGAACTTCGAGGGTCACTTAAACGGCATGAGATATCGGCACTTTCTGTCCAACAAATCTATTAGAGGATGTACCACTGCTAACCAGAAGACCAACACGATGGTGCCCCTAGCCATAACCATATGTTAGTAAGGTAGTTATTAACCGAAATATACGGCAATAAATGGGTCAAAAGAGGCGGACCTATTGCAGGGCCAGCTAGATTACCTGATCTAACCCCATTAGATTTCTTCCTGTGGGGACAATCAAAAACATTGTTTACCAGCAAACACCAAATACACCTGAGGATATGTGAGAGAGAGAATTGCCTTGGTTTTTCAGCAAATTAATTAGGAAACACTTTTACGTGTAAAATTGTCATCTCGGCAACGTTTAGAAATGTGCCTAAATAATGAAGGTGGTCATTTCGAAGAATTTCTATAGCGTGCCCTCATTTATATTTCTTCATTATTTTTAAATGCCGTCATTTCTATGTTTTGGTTAACAAAATATTTTAATTACCTTAATTGAGCATTTTTTATTACTTTCTTATTAAAGTTTTTTCTGCACCTATATTTGTATAACCAGAGCCAGAGTGCATCTCATGGCTAACAAGAAGTGCTTATCATAACTTTAAAATTGTAGTATAAAGCAGGGCCGTAGCAAATGCAGGGTTAGGCAGGGCAAAGCCCTGCCTCTGAAAATTGTCGCCCTTCCTATAAAAGTTTTAGATCTCATACTTTTCATAAAATTAAAAGAACAAAAAAAAATAATTTTTTAAAATTTTTTTTGGTCTATAATTTTTTCTTATAATAATTAATTGATACTCTACTAACTAACTAACTAACTAACGACAGTTGAGCTCTTAAAGTAGATTATAGATTTTTGATCAGTGCGTACTATTACACACATTCTAAACCACAAAATTGCAGCCATATATGAAGGTAAAACTATTGTTAGGGTTCGTGAACAACGCTGGTCAGGTCATTTGGCAATTGTCAATGTTATTTTTCTAACTTCAAAGAAATTATAAAAACATTAGAAGTTATCATTAAAAGTGATACATTTACTGGAGAAAACGTTGCTAAATCCATGGATTAAAGAAAGTCATGTTTGGAATAGAATAGAAAGATCTTGCGACTGTTGGAACCTGCAGATGCTATTTTGCAAGCTCGATCAAGTGGTTTGAAAGATGCTTTGTGTGTAAAATCTGTAAAGCAACAGGTAGCAAAATTAAGAGATATTAAGGTCTTTTCTGAAATTTTTACGGAGTCAAAAATGATACTGCGAAATGATAACACATCATCAGAAATTAATACTAGTTCTAATAAAAGAGAAAAAAAGAGTTCCTTTAACTATGAAGGACTATTTAGTCTTCGATAAATTACCATCAGCTAACAGCAGTAATAAGATGAGCTATCGCGGATGAAACAATTACACTTCGAAGTGATTGATTTAGTAACCATACAACTGGATGAGAGATTCTGTGACAACGAAGAACTTTTAAGTTCCATCGGCAACATTGGAGAATTAAATTACGAAAAACTGGGTTTTCTGGAAAAATTAGGTATGCGTAATTTTGTATCACTACCTAGAAGGTATTTTAACTTTGGGCTTTATAAAAGCGAGAAATTATTTTCATTTATAATCTTTTTACTATAATTACATCCATTTTTCAGGTGTTAGTATTCCAACCAAGGAAGAGCTCTCTGTAGTGAAAAGTTTCTTTGAACAGAAACCATCAAATAGTGACAAATTTGAAGAGCTCCATAAGCAACAAGATGCTTTCAGAAAAATGTGCGATCTCTTTGCTACCGTTGTCACATTTGGATGCAGTACAGCACGCTATGAATCTTCATTTTCGGCAGTAATTGCTATAAATCATCCTCAACGAATTGCCATGACATATCAGCTTATGGCTGACTTAGTGTACCTGGCTTTCGAGAAAAAACGAACACAAGGAATTAATTTCGACGTGTTTTTAATAAAATTTAATAACAAACGTAATCGAAAGTTACAACTTTATTAATTATTCATCCTTTTATGTAGTTTTCTTTATTTAAGTTCATTGAAAATCAACCGCCCTTTCTATAGTGCAGGTAACAAATCACATTCAGCTACTTACAATTCCTAAATAAATCTACTTCAGAAGGTATTACGTCAATGGTATTATCATACATCTTATTTTGCTTAATACAGGTTTATGGATACCGAATTACCTATAACTCGAAAAGAATTAACTTTAGCTATAGGTAATGTATATACGCGATCGAAAAAGAACTTAAAACTTGATCAAATTGCATAAAAATATACAGGATGTTGCATTGGAAAAAAAAACGAATTTTAGCCGCTTAAAGATTGGTATTGGCTGGTTAACTTGAAGCATTGTTACAATTATGCCAAAGAATCCTTACAAAGTAATCGTTAATAAAAACGTTATTAATTTTCAAAGAGAACTACTAAATTAATTTTTGTTTTTCTTAAAAGTGGAATATCTCGAAAACCGCTCATTTTTTGAATGGGGTTTGTAGTATAAACTTTCCTTATTTTATAACGGAGAATCTGAAAATACGACAATATACAGGTCGTTCCGTGTAAAATAACAAAGTTGTATAGCGTACAGGCAAAACTAAACATCCTGTATATTTTAGAATAACTTTATGGTGTAGCGTACTTGACTCCAAACAACTTTTACTTGAAACATTTTTTAATCAAGTGAATAGGTAAGGCGTAATAGACCGACCCCAGATAATTGGCACACCCGGTATAACTGTGTATGTAGTTTCCATATGCTTAACTTGGTGATTGGTGTCAAAGCTTTTCAAAAGTTTGGGCGGTGGCCTAAAAGAATGCTGAATTAATGCTGCTAAAACTTCTACTATTATAATAAAGACGCATATTATGTTTTGCCAAAATTTTCTAAATAGATAAATATGGAATTATATTTGGAATTATATTAAATAAAATGAGTACCGGAAATATCGTGATTTTTTTCAAGGTTTGAACTTTCCTTCGATATATAGTCGAATTTCATGTATCCCAACAACCACTAGTTAAACTTGAAATGCGAGGGAACATTTATTACATCCATTTTCCGTGACCCAGATGATTGTCATAAAAAAGAATAGGAACAACTTTATAGTTCCCATAAGCTAAGTAACCACAACATTCGCTTTCTTTATTACATTTTCATACCCTATTTAAACGTGATTTATGACTTGATAAAATAAGACTGAAAGTATCAAGCGGAACAAATTATGTTTGAGAATATTAAAAAGTCATAAAAAAACCATAATGTGATAAGCACTAAACAATATGAAAAAAACATGTAAATACAAATTCATTTACAAGGACCATTTGCTTATTTTCAAGGGAGAAAGAATAATAAATTTGAAGGATTTTTTGTTTTATGAAATTTCATGAAATCTGACTTGTTATTAAAATATAAAGCATACAAATTCCTAAATACATAAATAAATCCAAATTAATTATCCAATTTAATTATCAATCAGATACAGATTAAACCCAACCCCACTTTTTTCTTGCTTCCGAAACGTATTTATTTTTTAACAATTTTTCAAATTGATTTTTCTTTTTCTTCTTCCGATACTTCTTTATTATCCTTTTTTTTATTTTGCTGCCAATTAAGGCAATTTTTGTCGTCACTATGCTACCAACTGCGCCAGTTAAATTAATTTATAACTTAAATAAAGTAACTTACAAATTATGTCTGTAAGCCAATTCACTACCTGGTTAAAATGTTGGCAATTTCAATTTTTCTTCCTGCGACCATTCTTCATGCATATATCTAAATCCACTTCCTCTCGCCCATATAAAGGCCACATTCATCCTTCTGTACCATTTTCCCCCAATCTTAGCGCCGCCCTTTTTGGAAACTATTCGCTACTTATGGCTCATTCCGTGAGAAAACACGTCCCAAATATTTAAATTCCTCGTCTCCTTCGTCCCAAATAAACGCATCTTTAATGTTATTCCAACGCATTCTAAATAACATAATTTTTGTCTTTGATCTATGGCATTATGAAATTGATTGGATACCTCGATGTCTTAAAATATCTAAAAAAATGTACTTAAAATTTCTTCTCCAAAACCGATTTCAACCGCTTTTCTTAATACTTTCGTTGATATTTGCACAAATAATTGCGTTTTGCACTCTTAACTCCACCATTTTTATATTTGGAAAACATTTAGATAAATGTAATTTCAATCAATTTTAATAAATGAAAACTGTAGATTGTATAACAGAAAACATTATAACAAATATAACAAAAAATCTAAAAGAAAGATACTTTAGACATATATTACTACAAGGCTGGCGAAAATGGTTAATGATAGCAAGTCCGGTGTCCAGAGATGATAATATATTCTTCTAATAGGAAGTTTTTCCCGAAAAAATGCAATGATTTTGTGAAGAAAAGGACCGCAACACAATCCACCACTATCTTCGTAAACAATACCTTCGAAAACCAAGAGAATTGCACAGTACTATGGTGGGTTTAAAGCAAAGCCTTAGACAGCGTTTCTCATAACATTTTACAAAAATTGGGAAAATATGATTCAAAAGGAAAATAAAAAAATTATAAATTTACAAAGTCTTCTTTCACCATTGTGATATAAGTAGTTAAAAAAAAGTTAAACCGCAGAACAGCATAAGGCTCATTTTTTGGGGCCCCTATTCGGTGTAAATTGCATTAATGATCTGACCAGCTGAAACATTGCCAATAAAATAATAATAACAACATAGAACTCGATAAAAAAAGATAATCTTTATATACTTCTTTAGAGGAACCAGATCCCATTTTTCTTCCTCAAGCATTTCCTTTATTTCTTACCCCATTTCCTCCGTTTATGCCCTTTCTTCTCCCTGTCTCGTACTCTCTCTACCAATGTTTTCACTCATCCTTTCCCTCATCGCAGAACCTAGATCTTCAAAATTCCTCACTCATCCAATATTTTTTCCCCATTTTTTCATTCCGGTAACTGAACTTTGCTATATCTTACCCACTTGCTTCCTATCTCCCACCTTGTTCAGTACCTTTCTACGCTCTTCGGCGTCCCTCTCTACCTCCAAAGCCGACCATCCTGCCTTCTCGTACCTGTCCATTATGTCTTTTCCATCTGGACGGCTCCTCCATTGTCCTTTCACACAATATAGAAACAAATTTTGGGAAGCAATTAACTTTCTTTAAACCATCAGTAAACACAAAGAATAAAATTTTCCATGAAACGAAGAGAACTTTCTACAAATGAAACAATAAGAATGATGGCCATAACAATAGGAACAACAAAAAATTTATTTAATTATTTAATAAATGGCTATTAGAACCAAGAATTTGGCATTAATAAAATATAAACAAAAGTATTGGCCACAAATTATACCTTTGCAGTACACCTTATCTTAATTAATAAAAAAAAAATCAAAAACATTTTAATTCCTGTTGCTCCATATCAATATTATGTTGTATTTTTTATTATTGTATTTTATTCTAACTCTGTATATTTTTCTGAAAATGGTGTTGTGTTAACAAAGTTCTATTCTATTATCTAGATTATAATAATACAGGTCCAAGAAATGACTCCTACGGGACACCGTACCTGACTATGTCCACATTTAAGTAATATCTATTTTCCTGCACCAGCTGCAAATTTTTAGCCAACTATGATCCTAGACAATAGTTTTCATGGAGAACATTTATCAAAGACGCATTCTGACGGAAACTAATATCAACATTTTTAATATTTATATTCACACTTTAATACAGTTATTAACAGCCGAAAACAAGAGGTAATCGAATTTAGCTTCAACAAAAGCTGCAATTGGTATTAATAACACAGTGTGATAGAAAAAAAAATCAAAATAAGCCATAAACAAAAATCGGCATGTCTTTACTTATACCACTCTTTATTTCTGAATGTCAAATTGACGTTTGTCAAAAATGTTCACCGTTTGCTGTTTGATTTCCATTTCTAAAATAGGATTCTAAAAGAAAATCTTTGATTTGCTTGGACAACATTTTTGACAAACGTCAATTTGACATTAAAAAATAAATAGTGGTTTAAGTAAAGACATGCCGATTTTTGTTCATGGCTTATTTTGACTAATTTTGTTTTCCATCACACTGTATTATAGAATTCATAACTATTTTTTCATAACTAATGCCCAGTTGCACCAAGCCACGATTAATTAATCTGTATTACTTTCTATAGAAACCATTGTCATGACTATTGTTATAATAATTGTTCCTATAGAAAATAATCGGATATTAACTAATTTGCGTTGGTGCAACTCGGCCTAAGTAATTCAATTTTGGCATTATACATAGTTCATTTCTGCCTCCTCCAATTTCTTCTTCAGTTTCTTCAAGACTCCCATCCCTAAGTCTGTTTTGCTCAGACATCTCTCCCAACTCCTCATGTCCTCCCCCGGGTCGAGCCGCCTATATTCCCTCCACCAATGAGCCCACTCATCTTCCCCTAACCCACAGAATCTGCATCCTCTGAAATCCTCTCGCATCCACATTTGCTCTTTCTTCATTTCCACATCGGAATTTTGTCCTCTCATCTTCTCCATCTCTCTTCCTCTCTAAGTACTCCGGCGTCCTCCCATATGTGCACAGGACCTTGTGCTTATTGTTGTACCTTCCCTTCTGTATTTTTTCGTATCGCCCCTGTCCTTCCACCTCCCTCCACCTCTCCACGACTTTCTTCAGGAATTCCTTTCCTTCTGCTGTTTTTCTTTCCACCTCCACCGTCCTGCTTTTTTATACATATCCCTTCCACCCCGGAAGTCCGATGCTGTCGAGGCAAAATGATGAAGTATAAAGCTCGTGTATCAACTGAAATACGTTTACAATATAAAATGTACATCGTTCTAAATTGCCATAAAATACAATATTACATAAATACGTATTTTAATGTAAGGAGTAATCTATTATCGAAATAAATAAATAATTACTCCCGCCATTAAAAAACTCAATTTACAGATTGCGAAGATTAAACAAAGTGCTTTAGTTAAATAATCTAGAAGAGATAATGGTACCTCTAAGAATCAACTATTTAATGAAGTTTTGAAAAATAACTAAGAAACATGAAAATTAGATTGGATCCTGGATAGAAAGAAATTGGTCGCCGAAGAAGAATGCAAGAATCAAAACTTATCAAAACTAAACATTATTATAAATGAGGAGGAAAAAACTAATCAACAAAACTGTATCAAGTAGCTTATCGTATATCCAAGGGGCCAGCACAGACCAACATAACATATCAAAAATATAAAAAAATAAGTCTACAATATACAATGAAATAAATCTATGTCTATCTCTTCTATTTTTCGATCTACGCTTAATCAAAATTATTTTCCTAAAAATTCTACAGAAGCTTACTACAAAAATACGCTTATTGTATAATCTACATATATTGCAAAATGCCTACATTATATATTTTGATATGAAAATTTGTCTACTCTAATATACATACATGTATGGCTTAAATGTACTAATTGTATGGGTGTTTGAATTTAAAAAATGCACATGGAAAGTGTTTGATGGCGCCTTTCTCTCCAAACTTTATACTACGTACACCAAAAACAAACATTTATTTAAAACACACTGTGACCTAAACAATATAAATATCTGCTGTGTAACAAAAAAATCAACAAATGACTATTATAGTGTTTAATATCAATATTTTTATTTGATATTTGGTAATATAATTTACATTTATGTGTGTTTAATGTGATAAATATATATAAATCTTGACAGTTATTAACGGTGTTCAAAGAATTAATTAACGTTATTAAACAAACAAAAAATGTAATTCGTGACTAATTCCAAGACGAAAACGCCAAAGGATTTCCAACGAAATGTACACATTGTGGCGGAATTTCTAAATTCGTTAGATGAAACGAAGCAGATGGAAAAAGATGTAGGTGTTGTAACTGCATGAGCACCGCCGTGTCAGCAGGAATGCAGGCGGCGCTATTAATCCGGGAGAAGCAGCGTCTTCGACGCAAAAAATTCCGCAGGGGTCGCTCCGAGTTGCCCAGTCACGTGGCCACGAAAGATATAGCACCATTTCCACGTTATCCTCCTGGTTCATGGGTATGTATGTATAAATAAACATTTTTCAAATGCTTTTGTATTGTCTTACTGTAACGCTAACAATATTTTGTATTTCCTTTGATCTATAATGATGGTGGAGGAAAAACGAATTTGAAGCTTTATTTTAAAACGTTTCTGTCATTATTAATGTACTTTAGAGTCCATGGAAACTAGTGCATGTCGTCCAGTATTTTTCTTCCATGTATTTATCTATAATTTTGTATACCTACATAATGTTAAATTACAAAAACCTGTCCTATGTAATCAAAGAATTTGACTCGTAAACGTATAAAATCTGCATACTGAATATTTTTGGCGCCCAACGTGGGGATAAAACCCTCTATCCGGAGATTGAAGTCTGGTTTATACGAAGCTTTTTGCATTGCGTATTTTACGCAATGAATTTACAACTCTTTAATTTATTTCCATCTGCCTTGTGCCTTGTGATTAGGGAAATTTTCTTCTGTTAGTTAATAGCGAAGAGAATATGATACATGATGGACTCATCACTAAGTACAATTTATTAAGTGGGCTCTTTCATTTGTCTGATTCTATTTTTATTTTATTATTGAAATTCTAATTTTAAAAAAAGCAAGGATTTTCTTCATTGGTTGAGGTATAAAGTAATCAGTGTACAAACAAAAGAAATTTATTGCCACATGTTAATGATTTATGTCGAAAATATAGTGCTTTGGAGGACAATAAAAGTTCGTACATATATTAAAATATTTTTCACTATAAAAAGCCAACAGTCACGCTATTGGTTTAATAAATCACTGGTGTATGAATATATTTAATGTAATCGTTAGAGAACAACGTATTTTTATTTAAATAATTTTAAACTGATAAACTGTATTTTTTTAAAAACAATATTTTCAATATTTCGGATCCGTCAAAAGTAAAGGTATAAAAATATCCTAAACTGCGAAGAATGAAATACCTGGAAAGCGGTCATCTCTTACACGCATCTGAATTCACAAACCGCATATATAAGCAACACGCCCTTCTTAATCGCCAGTTATGCATTAACTTTGACTTAATTGTATCGCTCTGTGATGTCACTTACTATAGTGAACGAAACGTTGGTAACAAACGGGGAATTGACGCTAATACCCGGAAACAGCAGAAGGAAGTTCGAAAATTGTACAGTACTATTTATTAAAATAAACATTGACTAATGCAACACAACAAGTTTTATGGCCCGATCCATTGCCGTCTTCACTAGACCCACTTTGACGAATCTGGGGTTGGAAGGTTGGAAGCATAGTTTAGATTTCTCCCCGTATGGGTAGGTTTCCAATATACTGATGTTAGAATGGTAGGGTTTTGTTTTTCTCTACTTCCATTATGAATTTGATATGTTGACGAATTTGAATGATGTGCTCCAGGAAAGTATTAAAAGTATCGTCTACATATCTTACCATTTCTTGGGTTCGATAGTTACCGATTTTCGATTGCTATTTCTTCAAAATGCTTCCTGTATATTGTAGCAACTATCGATGATAGTGGGGATCCCATTGGAAGGTCTTCTTCTTGTTTATAAAATTCCGTTTCTTTCTGGAAGAAAGTTGTTTCCAGGCAGCAACGACGTAGAAACTTCAGTATACAGTTTATTGGTATTGACGTTCATTATTGTAACTCTCGTGTTCTGGTGTTCCGTAGTATTTCGAAAAAATTTGACGAATTTTGATGTGCGAACCTGGAGTGATTGGATTATCAGGAGCAAATACCTGGGCAGATTGTAGGGCTTTCAGTCTCTTGAGCTGATAATCGTTCATATATATGTGAGAGCTTGCTGTAGTACAGTATGAGTTCTGTCCTTATTCGATCTTCGAAACAATGTTTGAATTTGTGTAAAGTTTGATATACTTTCCTCTCTATCGCTGCTGTTGAATCCTTAACGAGCTTCTGGTAAGACCCTTTCCTCATGGCGTCGTGCAATTTCTCGTCACAGGCTCTAGAGCCCATTAGAATATTTGCTTTGCCTTGATCCGCGGGGACAATTTTGACATTTTCTTTGTTCTTGAGATTTCTTATGGTTTCTTCTTCGCACTTCCTCATATTTTTGTCTATCCTGGGCTTCTTCTCCAAAATGAATTGACTTTTTCATTTTATTTCTTCAGCATCCGTATCGGTACTCGTAAGGAATCTGTTTGGAGGCTACAGTAAAATATAGTCCTTTCTCAAAAATTCCTGCCTTGGCGACTTTGTGTGAAGACATATAGACCACTGTTCTCTAGCTTGCTTCTGATGGTTCTGCTTGCATTTTGTCATTTCGCCATGTGTTACTTACGGATATCCTTCATACATCGGTGAATGTTATCGAAGATGGGTTCATAATCTTCCTCCAGAACTCTTTTTTAATTTGTTCGAAACGTTGAAAGTGGTCATTCTCCTTAATATCTTGTCTTCTCGTGTACCTGCTACAGGTGCCTGGAGGCGACGGCCTTTCGGGATTATATCGTTGTTCCTTGCATTGATTAGAAATGATATGTGTTCACCTTCCTTGGTCATTTGTATATGTGGTTTCCAACGGATCGGAATGTTAAAAATTGAAAACTTGACGACTGCATGTATCCAAAAATTTTACAAAATTTGTTTTCAAAGGCACATTTGTTGATAAAACTGTAAGTGAAAACAAAGAATGAACTAAAAGTTCATTGCGTGAGAAAATGATCTGATGGTGGTTGCAGATAAAAAGAAAGGAATGAGTGAGAGCTTTACAATTTTTTAGAAAAAAACTGGATATTTACAGGTTAGGAAACGTTAGGAAGACAAAAGTGATTTTATTTAAAAAAGGCTGAAGAAGGTGGAAAAAGTAAAACAGTTAATGTAATTTGTACAATTGATGAGGCAGAACACCTAGAATAAGGTTGCAAAATAAACAAGAAACGCAGAAGAAGAGCTACTATGTAGTAAACGGGAACGACACTTGAAGAAGTTCATGGTAGTATAGAAGAGCTGCATAAGGGAGTATAGTAATAATATAGTAATGTATGGAGCGGAGGTTTAGTGGTTAGAAAATGGAAAGTGTACAACAAAGAAGGCTAACAGAAGCACTAAAGCTGGAAAAGTAGACACAGGAATACATAGTTCTGAATGAAACAGGACAATAAAGAATGGTAGTGTAAACTGGTAAGAGAGTGAAGTAAGAGATAGAGGTGAGGGAGATAAGTAATGGAATTGGACAAAGATGGTACTGGAGGAGATCGTAAAGAGAAAGGAAGGGCTGTCAAGATAGAGGACAGATAGGCTAAAAATGTATGAAAAAAAGGTTGCTGGGAAAGAAAAAAAAATATGCGCCAGAGAGTTGTTGAAAAAAAATATAATTAGAAAAAACAAACAAAAAAGTATTTTTATATAAGTTATGGCAATATATCTTCATTAATTATCTAGCATGATAGGGTATAAATAATAAAAAGAATCACAATTTTTATGCCATTTTTTATAAATACCAATTAGTTTAAAATATAGAAAAACATACATACTTGCTATTTGTAACAATACAGCGTTTCACATGCATAATTGCTCTCCTTTCGACACAGGAAACTTCATAAGTTACTTAAGAATGCCGGTAAATTCTTGCAATATTGAACAATACACTCATCAGATCGATAACGTTCCAATTTGCATGTCATGCGGTTATTAACTTTTCAATAGTAATGTTCCAATTCACTCGGACGAGTTTCCAATATGATTTGTGTTATTCAATCTTTGTGTATAATTCGGCAATAATAACATAAATTATCGCTCACATCTCTGTTTTAAACAGAGTTTATTGTAAAATTCAAAGAAAATTGATATGTTTTCAGATCCCTCTCGTAAACTGAGCGCAAAGTTATAATAAATTGTGACTTTAATGCATTTGTGCCACCGTGCATTTATAAGAGGTCGAGCTTGAATTTGCTCATGTATAGATTTTCCCTTTGTAAAGTGGGTCGCTTCATATAATGCAAACAAATTAAAGATGTTTGGTGCGAGGTTTGTAAATAAGTTTCATTTTAAAATTTTATTTTAAGGGTAATTTATGTAAATTATTTATATAAACATCATTTTGACACGAAGTCCGATTCAAGCAAAAATATTAATAATATTTATTCTTGTCAATTTGAATGTAATAGAAAATCTCACCAACCAACCCTCAATTTGCATGTCCAATTCATATTCGTGTTGTTTTTCTCTTTGAGCAATTTTTCACCTCTAATTCACGCGCCACTGCTTCTATCTATTTTTCATCTTCATCCTTCAAAGAATATTGTTTCTGTTTTACTTACCTCCGTATCTACATCTTCAGGCCATTAGGTATAATACACACACATTTTGAAAAATATACCACTTATTACTATTGTGCTATGCAACTCCCCCTCCTTATCTTGGCCACGGCTCCAATTTCTCCTTAACCACCTTTTTTATTCCAATTCCCTGTCTTCTTTCTTGGCTCGACATTTACGCCCAATTTAAAAATATTGACCACATCCCATTCTTTATATACGCACCATATCAAACAGTCGAACATCTTTTTGCAACGAGGGAATCAATCATGCATCTTTCCATCTTCCACAAATAACCTTAGGAATTCTCCTCTCCTCCATACGCTTACCACTATAGCTCTTTTATTTTCCATTTCTGGGTTATAGTACTATAAGAAGATTTTGTGCAAAATTTCATTTTCTACCGACTGTTACATCAATATATAGGATATTCCATTTAAAAAAAAGTTTTTTTAATATCTCGAAAACGCAAAGTTCAATTGTTTTTAAAATTTTACCATCGTAATCGGAAGAAAAAACGCTATTAAATTGGTATTTAACCAATATCGTATCTTTAGTAGTAACAAAGTTGGCAATAGTGCCGAGTGCAATTTGAACAGCTGTATATACATATTTCTCTAGTTGTCTTCACTTTCAATATTTGTTCAATTTTGACCCATCCAAATCCTTCTCATTCGATTGTTTCTATCTATCTCACCTTCTATTTTTATTTCATTTCTGGTATCTCGCCTTTTACAGCAGTTCCCCCCTCCTTTCCTAAATATTAATACCTTCCCAACCTTCCAAACCATCATCTCAGCCTACATCCTCACCAGTACCACCACTTCTCTCTCATTTGCTCTGAAATACCAATACCATGAACATAACACACTATATGGCATAATAAGTTTGTCTTATACGCTGTATCTATGCCTCGCTTTTACGATTTATCGCCACTATAATTTCATTTTTTCAACATCTTGCCTAGTCAATATTTAATTTAGTAAACTTTTCGGTCAACTCCCAGTTAAGACTTTCGATGTTGGCACCCATTCGGTCATCACCACGAACCTTCCACGTTTTTCAAATTTTTTATTGCCCTTCGTAACATTCCTCGATCCGTTTTCCCGTCAGTGTTATATTCTAGTACCTTCATTATTTCTCTTTGTTCAATTTTTTTCCACTTCATCACTGATATAAGCTGTTTATTTCCTGCTTTCCTTAACTTAATATATAATTTACATACCAGACATCGTAAGATTAAAATGCCAGTCTTATCGCACTTCTAAATTTAGGTATGCATGAAAATATCATTTGTGCTTTTTCGTTATTTCATTTCAAAAATGTTACGTACTGGGTACTAAGAACATATTTCTGCGATAAATGTACCAGTTTGTTGCAAATGGAGCAATTACCCATTAAATTAATTTAATCTTAAATGTAATAAAATAAAAGTAATTCCACACCCCATTGACATATCCAACATATCGCACAACAATTTTAAATGGCAATAAACGTTGACATGTGAATTTTCCCATTAAATCGTGTGATCGATTTTTATTACCCTGTTAAGTATGTTTAAGGCGTAGATTGAAATATTGATAAAACAACACGGTTAGCTATTCAGATTTCTTTACATCAAACATTTGTGGCTACGCAAATATACATATAAAATCACAAGTTCCCCCATAAATAAATTTTTCCTTGCGCGTGTAACAAAATAAAATGTACAGTTGTTCCGACAACTTCATCAAGTACAATTATTATAAATCTTTATCAAATGTAATAATTTTTATTACTTGTTAACATTTCGAAATATTTTATCCTAATAACGCTTAAGAAAAAACAGAAATAAATATTTTTCGAAACATTTACAAAATTTATACAGTAATAAAGTTTTAAATTTAATTAATGTTGAGATAAATTTTAGGAAAAGTGTTGTCTTTGCAAAATGGGACCAAAAAGATGATCGATTGAATTAAAAACCAGAGAACACAAAATATAACCTGAAGGAAAACGATAAAAAAATATTTATAAAATATTTATCAACAATTAATTAGCACTAGAAGGGAGACAAATTAACAAAAAGATTAAGACCATAGTCAGAGTAAGAAGCAAAAATATGAACATTGGATACAAAACGCTAATTATAAAAGGCAAAGGGTACAAATGAGATAAATACAAAGAAACGCTGGAGGCAGAAAGAAAGAAAATGACAATTCAAAAATACTGAATAAGAAACAGAAAGGGATAAGATAAATGAAAAAAAATATAGAAACGGATAAAACGGTAGAAAGTAAAACAAAAATAAAACCTGATGGGAACGTGGAATGTACTACTATGAAGAGGAGGCCCTTAAACAAATCTTAAACGAGTCTCTAAATTATTTTATAATTACATAGGTAATTTTTGTCGTATAAATTTATTAACGCTACAATGGTATATGATTAATACACAGCTCTCCCTAGCGGCGAGAACCGGAACATTAATTGTTATTCTCTCAGGTCGAGTTCGTTGTTAATTATCGGATACGTCACAACTGATTTCAGTAGTAACTGCTTCCCTAGTGAAAATAATGATGACACTTTGTAATTGGCAGGAAAACTAATACATATTTAATTCAACTGAAATCGAGGCTGAGTTTCCATATAATAATTCTACCCCATGCTGCGCTGAGCTTTTAATTTTAATTTATCTAAATTTTCAATTTTTTATTTGCTCTCTAACGTGTTCACACTGTTGCATTGATAAAATATTGTCTATAATTTTTTTTTTTGCAAATTGTCTAGCAGATATTGTCCGACATTTTTTTCGAATTATAAAACTCTACATAAGGATAGAATCTGCAGCCACCATTTAACAACAAAACTCAAACTGGGCCAAGAAAATAACCCTCCTATCAGGAACAATCATACCAATTGGACAAGTAACGATAAACAACAATCGGAACATATTTTTTAATACCATAAACGCAGCAAGGTGCCTATGCAAACAATTGGCGTATTCGTAACGGATATTCAAATAAATTCGTGATCAAGTGAGCTATGTTATTTTTCCCATGTGCAAGTGCATTGAGGTGTCCCTTTTTTGCAAAAAAAAAATTCTTTTTTTAATTGTTTAACCCCTTTTTTATAACTACCATACCCTACTCAGATACGAAATTTCATGTACGATGATTCTAACCCGTGCCGACGAGGCTTCAAAGTTTTTCAAAATAAGAGAAATTTACCTCTTCTAGATAATATCTACTACCATTATGTTATGACACAAACTGATGCAGAGTTTTATCTGAAACAATAAATGAATTATATTAGAAACAATAAAATATCATTACAGTCAATACATAAATGGAGTAATGGATAAAAAAAACAGATAACTTTACTTACCGTATAAAGATCTCGACATTTCTTCTTTAGATGGAATTTTGTAAATGGCATGAACTTTCCCTTTCTAAATTAGCCACAATTCGCTTCTTGGTTTCAACACCCACCGAATCATCAAAGATCGATAATATTGCTATTTCCTCTGACAAATACCGCAAGTGTTGGCAAAACTTCTTCAAAGCTGCTTGAGAAATAACTGTATCAAGTTTTCCGTAACCCTTTAAAATTTTCAAAAAGCACAAACTGCACTCAAGCCAGGGTTTCACATAAACAGTTACAATAAATAAGCACAAATTTTGATGAGGTGCTTTAATTGCCAAACTGCACTCAATCCAGGGTTTCACATAAACAGTTACAATAAATAAACAAATGTCTCTCAGTGTTTGTTTTTCCTTTGTGCTCATTTTAAATTGAGACTGCAACATATTTTCAAAGAGCAAATAGCTCTTGCCATCAATCGCGCTTGATGCATAGCACCAGGAGGTCTTATTTTCAACGTTTTATTACCATCACCACCCAAAAATATGGTGGATAACTCGATCATTTCACAGTAGTCATATCTCACAATATACTTTTGTAGTTCATGCTTATAAAACACTACTCACTGAATCGATTCCTCCGTCACTGATATGTTGTTTCACAAATTCGGGGCAAGTTTAGATGTTAGTAGAATCAATATTATTCCAATTATCTCTGAATTTTTTAAACAGCTGAATATCAGGAGTTCTAGAAGTAGATATTTTTGCTTCAAACACACTTTTCAAGACGAGTTCATAAACATGATGGCGATAAGCGAACAATAACAGCTCCCTTTCCAGCTTTTGTTATAACAAAGCGCATGCTCCACCAAACCGGCCAGATTAGAGGCTGTAGTGTCACAGCACATTATTTGCACCTGGTCATCGAGGTTTTATTCATGAAGCTCATTTCAAACTGCATTAGCTTGATCTTTGGCAGAAGAACTATCCAGTTTTGGGGCAGCAAGAAGTTGTTCTTTATCATCAAAAGATATCAGCACCGGTAACCGCTCTTCTTTAGAACTCCTGACGTCTAATCCAAGTAACAGTTTTCCGTCCGAACGAACAGAGACTACATTGGGTACATGATCTTGAAAATCGGTCCGCTTCTGCCCTTTCCTTCCTCATTTGAAATCGAACCCTTTGAATGGACGATTTGGATATTCGTCTATGCTGAGACCTAGCACTTCTACGGTGGCTGAAGAATACTGACGGATCCTCTAATGCTCAACTGGCATCTGTCTAAATCTGCAACCAGTTTTTGTTAAATAAAATCCATTTTAGTCGCTGCAGCAGCGGTTGATGTCTCCGGCAAGTTTTTTCGTCAGAACTGAAAAAACTATTTTCAAATTCTTGTTGCGGTAGATCATGTGATGAAGTACATGCAGTCAGTTTTCTTTTTTCTTCCTCCATTTTGCGTTTCCGTGAGTTTTCTCATCAATTTCTTGTCTACGCCAGCCAAGCAGCCCAGACGGCCTGGTTTCCTCTGTCTTTGCAAGAACATTTTATCTTCCTCTATCTTCATTCTTTCGAGGGCATCAACGTGTGCGATATCAATAAGTTATCCAAACCCCTCTGAAATTCCTTGGGATTTTATACTATTTTTTTTTTTTTTTGAAATTATCGCTAAACATGATAAAGATCAACAAGTTTCTTAGTACAGTTTAGAAGTGATTTCGTTGGTATTCTTGCTTTTTCCTAGAAAATAATGCACTCGTGAATAACTAGATTAGCGCTACATTTATCCTTGTCCCAGTGGGATGTCACACTGACTTCGTTGGATTGCATGCAGGAACCTCTGGAGGTTGGCAATGTTGGACTTGCTGGTAGTACCCCATAGCTGGATTATATTATATTATGTTCGGTCACCTTATTTTGGTGTTGTCCGATGTTAATTTTTTTGTTTTATGACCTTTACACCGTCCTAATGCTGCTTTTAATGCTTCGATTAGGTTTGTTTTCATTCATTGGCCATTCCTCCTGGCCTCCCTCTTTTATTTATAGTTCAGTCGTGAGCTTTTTCTTGCACTGAAACAGTCAAGTATTTAATTTGTAAATTTTAGTTTAGTTAAGTTAGTAAGTTAGGTTAATATTTTTGGTTTGTTATTGTGTCCTATTCCCCTGGTGAGTTTATCTGGCAATCTCATCAGAGTCATCAGATTAAGTTTGTGTTTACCAGATTGTTAGATTCTAGTATTATATTTAAATATGGAAATATGGAAAAAAAACAACCATGGTACCAACCTTGGTTGTTTTTTTTTTTTAATAATTTTCCTACTAAGCTTGAAGGGAGCAAATCTCACTCTCTTGGTTGATGACTGGCAAGCAGTTAAGTTGGTTTACAAGTTGTGTCAACGTTTTGTTAGAAAATTGAACCTTGCTTGTGTTAGTGCTAATCCAAGAAAATCTTCAAGGTGAATTAATCTGTTTGATATTGTGTCAGCTTGGGCCTATTTTATTTTCGTGGATGTTGTGTAACGCCATAATTTAATTAATTTTGACCACCACATGGCGACCATTTCGGCTTGATTGGAAATATCCATTCAGCAATCACCGCTTTTTGATTTCTTCGTGTACTAAAGGCGAAAGTAAATCGTTTTACCGGACGAGTTATGGTAGCTGGAGTGGGACAGGCTGCTTGCCTTTGTGGAGGCAGCCGGGTTCCCCTAACAAATCCTTTATGATGCGGATGCACAATGGGTCACTAGGCCTAAGTGCTGCGGACCCCTTTTGAAAGTCTGCCCGTATTTCTAATAATAAAGCTAGTGCTAGTAAGCTTAGATCACTGCAATTACTCAGCCAGTAATTCATCGTTGAACCCGGAGGAGATTCTCCCGTAGCTAGACATTTATTATTTTGCGGTTTCGATAACTTCGTTCTTGTCGTACAACCCACCTACAACCTGTGGAGGATAAGGAGCTGCAGAACCGGTGAGCGTATCACAAACTTTATTCTTACCGTGCACACCTTAGGCCACGGAAAGCCTCGTGTCGGTTTCTTGATTGCCCTCTCCGTTACAGACTCTCATTTTTCCTAACTTTTAATACACTCAGAACTATTCGGGGTTACGTATACAATATTGTGTGCATTTTTATTACGGACTACTGTCCGATCATAGTCAATTCTTGTGATTTTGTATTTCGGCATCGTCGACCTAAAACTGTACATTTTCTTTTTTTTTGCAATTGCATTTTATTAGTCCTAAGAAAGCGAGAGCTCGAGCTTAACCCTTTTGATTCCAAATTCGAACCAATTTCGAATAGCCATTTTTCGGTTACATCATGATCAGACGGATTGGAAACAAAGGTGATTTTATATACAGGATCGTTCACAAAAGTGGTTCGTTAGAACTTTTCCGTGTTCCAGAAATATATCAACTTTAATAACTTGGAATTATAAGCTACACCAACTGATCTCTTATTCTAAATTATTGGCGCCCTCGTATCACCGGTTGTACCGGAAGTGCATACCAACTTTGTTATTTTAAATGGAATGTTATATTTTTTCATCGTTTTTCAGATTCTACTCACAATTCTACACCAAAACTTATAAGGGTACCCTATACTAAAATCAAGCCGTTTTGGAGTTTTTTTTTGTTTTAAATAAATGTTACCAATTGCAATGGTATATTGAAAATTCT
This sequence comes from Lethrus apterus, assembly GCA_018397195.1. Classification (NCBI taxonomy): domain Eukaryota; kingdom Metazoa; phylum Arthropoda; class Insecta; order Coleoptera; family Geotrupidae; genus Lethrus; species Lethrus apterus. The sequence continues at coordinate 834 of JAFFZR010014134.1, read as the reverse complement.
GTATTTCCGGAAGTACTGCACTTCAAATCTTCATTTTTGGCATTTTGCTAGTTGATACCATGGGCAACGAAATGGTGATGTTAAAGTTACCAGGAAGTATACAGACCGGCTCAAATTTAGCGACAACTTCCAACAACTTCAAATCAATAAAAGTCAATTTTTTAAATGGAACCCCCTGTATATTATTGCATTTTTAAATACGCTTAGTAATTCTACATCGATTGTTATAAGGTATACAACCCATTTTTTCTAATAGTTTTTGAGTTATAAGCAGTTTTCTAAATAATTCCCCTAAGAACGCAGTTTATGCCTTGTTTAGTGATCTTAGACATTACTCATTATAATTAAGTATTATGATTGTCTACTTTGGCACTTGTCTTTTGTTTGACATTAGTATAAAGACATAATGGCTGCTGTAGTAAATAATTACACAAATACAGATATTTTAAATTTATTTTACATACATGGACAATACGGGAGAGTAGTGGATAGAACATGTACTTTTAAAGAAAGATATCCATATTTGCCACCAATGACTAAGAAAAAATTTAGAAAACCGGAGTTAAATTTTTTGCGTTTCTGCAATTAGCAGCTTTTCCGAAAAGCAGAAAATTTGATTCCAATTTTCTAAATTTTTTTTTACGTCATTGTTGGCAAATTTGGATATCTTTCGTAAAAAGTACGACATATTCTATCCACTACTCTCCTACATTCTCCATGTATGTAAAACAAATTTAAAATATCGTTATTTGTGTAATTATTTACTACATCAGCCATTATGCATTTATACTAATGTCAAACAAAAGACAAGTGCCAAAGTAAACAATCATAATA
>JAFFZR010014132.1:0-26909 GCA_018397195.1 Lethrus apterus | reverse complement strand
TTAAGTAGTAAGAAGGTCTATTAAAAACAGAAGAAAAAAGTGGGGGTAGTCGTTTAAAAAAAATTATGATGACGTCATTGTGCAAAAACAAATGACGACATTCCAAAAAAATTAACGTCAGAAGACGGCATTTCAAAAACAAAAATTGACCTGTCCGAGCGATTTTCTTAAAAACATTATAGAACGCTTTTATGAATTTTGTTCCAAACTTTATCACCACATTGTATAATAAAAATTACATTTTATTGATCGCATGGTCATCAAAAGAAAAAAAATGTATAAAAGCAATAGCAAAGTAATAATAAAGACGGAAACCTACACCAAAAAAAAACTTAGAAAATCAGTTCACACATTCATAGAACAATTAAATTAGTTTAACAGACTCAGATTAATGCAAGCATATGGAATTTGTTTCAAGAAACATCAACAATCGCTCCATGGTACTATAACGAAGAAACATGTCATGTTAAAGTCAACATTCTTTCGTAACATAACTAGTTGCAAGTTTACATATCAGATCTACATTTTAACCCAGCAATGACAATTACCACTGACATATAGCCATTTAGCATTTCGATAAACAAACAAAGAATTCCGGACACATGTCGACGTCAATTACATCATCGGCTAATAATAAATTCCCACTTTAAAGATTAAAATTACGTTTAAAACTTTGATTTATGCGAGTGATACCTCGTTTTTCAGTTTCGACCGACAAGAGGAACTGTTCCGAACTCTTCGCGTCCATCGATTCCTGGCGTTTGCGAGCGACGCTTGGAGCAACATCGTTCGCCAGAGCCATTGGTCCGACAAAACGAATCTAAAAACGAGTTTCGACCATTAGAATAAATAAATTTCTCGATTGCCCACGCACACGTTAATTATTAATGTGTCCTGCGGAAATTTTCGCAGACGAAATCCATAACCTCGCACGTTAGATGGGCAAATGGTGAAAATGTGGTGATCCCATCAAATTTTGACGTACACAAAATGACAGTACTTTGATTGGTTTATTTAAATGATAGTGGGCTAGAAATGTAAGCAAGTAAGGTCAAATTTCGAAAAAAATCATTGAAAAACATTCCAGCAATTTTTCCAGTTTCCTTTAATATGTTTTCTGAAATGATATTTTGTAGTATCCTCTATCAAATTACATCGATTTCAATGTATCGTTTTCGCTCGTTGGAAAGTGATCCCAACGAAAAAGAACAAGAAGTATCACAATGTGCCAGTTTTACGAAGATTTTCTAGGCCGTTCTCGAACACTTTCTATGTCTTTCGCCACATTAATATAAATATCTTTACAACATGATGGTTAACGCCGAAGTTTAACGAGCTCAAAGTAGGACTGACTAACGGGCAATAAAAAAAACTCGTATGCGCGGCAATAAATTAGCGAACGAAGGACTTCACCTTCTCGCGAAACAAAATATTCTAAAGATTCTAACTAATTTGATCCAACTTTCATTCTCAATAAAAAGTAAGAATGAAACGTAGAAAGAACGTTACAAAGATTAAATTAACATCAAGAAAAACGATTCCTAAGTGTGCTTGACGATACTAATAACATGTTTGGTGCGCGAAACAGCGTTAACGCTAATAAATAAGGCGATTCCGATTATTAAATTATCACAAGATCCACGTTTATAAATTATATCAAGTATGAATTATCGTACAAAATAAAAAAATTCCAATATTTTAATCGTTATTTCTGAAAAAATCATAAATATTTAATAGTTCTGAAAACCCTTTCCTCTTTTATGTTCTTAAAATTTTAAATGTGTTTGTGCTTCGCAGACGATGATTTAAGAAATATTTTTAATTTTTTTACAAATCACATCGACAAAAGAAGCTTTACTTCAATAAAAATGAGGAATTACGACTTTGCGGAAGGATTTCATAATCACACAATACCAGGAAATTCCCAAGAAAATACTGGCTGCGATCATTCATTAAATTTGTTTTAATTGTTTCTAAATAATTTCTAAAAAAAAAAACAAGCTACAATTTTCAAAAGAAATCCACTAATCAGAACAAACAAATGTTAATTTAATTTCTGCGAATGGATTTTGAGATAAACTTCGATATAAACCTTTAGAAACGAATAAATGTCATAAAATTGACAATGCAAGGCTACGAACATTCTAATACCCCTGCATGTGACCTCAAATCGAAATTCATTAAAATTATAAAAAAAAATTAACCAAATAAATTTACAGTTCAAGATCACGATATGAATTATACATTTATTATTCGTTCAGTTTAAACTATGCTTAACTACGGACGGACTAATTCATTCATAAACATGTATGTAGTTCAATTCCGGAGATTTAACATTCAATTGCAATTTAAATTGCATTATTTATAATTATTATAAATAAGTGTGTACGTGTTACACAAGTCGGATAGTAAGTCAAAATGCTCTTATAGGAAAAAATTATCGCATGCTGTGAATAATTTAATTAAAAGATTAATGTTATAAATAAATAGTGAAGTAATGAAAAATGCTATTAAAATATATTTGTGATTTAAAACGCACTTATTGGCGAAAAAATCAAAAGAGATTAATAATATAATATTTTTATAAAAGACGTTTTAAACGCCTTTACGGAATTTAATTAACAAGACCCTTCTATAGCCTTTCGAACACGACGCTCCGTCCGACTCAAATTTCAGTAATTACAACTTACATTAAGTGTTTGTCAGAGTCCTCTGGGTTAAATAATAAACAAAATTTAACCAAACAGACAAATAATTTTTAAATTGATAAACAACCACAACTATTTAAAAATCTAAACTACGTAAAACCAAAAACAAACAAAAATGACAAATCACCGCCGATAAAAAAGCCACAATCCCAGACAAAAGTGACAGATTACTTATCTACTCTGTTTGATTATAATGTTAAATATTTGGATATAAAAATAAACAATACGTCCAGATGCACTAAACGCGAAGACATACTAAGAATTTTGTAGTAAACTTTTTGTGAAATTAAATTAAAGAATAATAAATAAATATTTCGTTTATGTTCTGGTTATCTCCTATCCATAAATTTATATCAAACTCCTTAAACTTTAAACTTGAAAATATAATGGTGATAATAGTACCAAATTTTATTATGGATAGGAAATTCCTCAAACATATACCTACATACAGCAGAAAGTAAAAGTGAAGAAAATACGAAAGCGAGGAAAGAAATAGAATTGACGAAAAATTAAAAGAAAAAACTTAACTGCTTAAGAATAATTTTTTTTTTTTAAGTTTTGATAGAGATATCGGAGAATATAAGGTCTAGTGCCTACGGCCTACTGACAACCTTAAGATTATGTACACGTCGTAGCTGAAGAAGGTTACTTAAAAGTTATTCAAATTTTTAAGAAAATTATTTTATTAGATTGGTAGGTTATTAGTTTGGATTTTGTTGCGATATTAGGACTCAAAACATACCTGTAGACATTTTCTTTAGATATTTTAGTCGAGTTGAAAACATAATTTTCGCATAAACATATAAAACGAATTATTCGGAACTTCCCCATTGGTAAAAATAACATTGGCCGAAAATAACTTACTCGTAAGCGACTTCTGGAAGCGCTTCCAAAAATATAACAACTTGGAATACGCAGATCTGTGCTTTTCTTCATTGTTTTTCGTCAGACAGTCTAATTCGGCCACCGATCCTCGCGTTCCTTTCACTTTTCGGGGCTTGAGGTCGTCTAAGGAATCCTGCGGTTTACCAATCTTCTTCTTGACGCTCACGTCGCACGCGGACATAGATCTGTACCTGGGTCGCGCACTGTCGCGTTTTTTCGGCACGTTCGCCGTCTTCTTGCACGTACAATTTTCATCGTCGACGGAACCGATCTTTTTCGCGTCGTCGTCGGACGCGCATATTTCGATTTTCGGAGCCATTGTTTGCGCCACCGAACGAATCACATCGTATCAACTTCGTGCCGGTTAGTCCTTACAAAATTAAGACTTGTAATGGACTGAAACAATATTTGTAGGTCGATATTAACAAGTAGCGACCGCAAGTGTAAACATCATCATGTGACTTCAACATTGGCATATGACGGAATGTGTAAATAATTCCAACCGCTACGTAGTTCGGCGCAACAAATCGAACACTTCTTATATTCTTTGCGTGCGCGTCGTCTAAAACCGAACGCCAGATGATAACACGGCCTCGAGATAACGAGGCGTTAATTGTTAATACTTTTTTTGGTATTTTGCTTACGTCGCATCGGTCTGGTTACCAAACATATCTACAATAATGACACGTATACACTAGAATTCTTGTAGACTAAGTTATCTACGTTATCGTTAAGTCACCTCGTTGTCAAATTAGTAAGATAAGATTAAAACAGTGCAAATATATCATCTTCCTCGACCAATAACATTCAAATCCATTCTCCACACCCAAATCATTCAATAAATGTATAAAACAAAGATAAAAAGTTGCATCAAATCGAAACTCTGGGAATAATAACGTACATTTCTTTGTGAAGAAAAAAAAAATATGCATTTATGAAACAAGGAAAAGGACAATGGAAAATATTCAAATGGTTTTATGTATAAATATAGTAACACGTTTATAAATCAAGCATTTTAACCTCAAATTTTATTGCACTTTAAATTCTTATCAAACCACTAAAACATAAAACAATAACAAGCATTATTTAGAAAAATAATTTATTACATATTCAGAAATTAAAATGCCATATAATTTTAGACAATGGAAATCTACAAGTAAGTTTTTATAAATTTTGGGTAGTTTGAATAATTTCTATGTTTGAGTAACGAACATAGTGTAAAATAATTGTATAAATGCGGTAATGGGAAAGCCAATAAACATTGGATGGATGGACAGGAAATACAGAAGAGGTGTGGGTTCTGTAAGAAAGAAGATTGCTGGACGGACTGCTCGAAATTGAGACGCGATGAAGGTTCGTAGAAAAAAGCGAGAGCGAAGATATGCACCAGAGACGGAAGACAAAGAGACTTGCAAGTGAAGTAGAAGTGACAAGTTTATCCATTTTGTGGATTTTGTTCTAACTTCTCTTGCCGAGCCATAGATCTGGGATAAATCCAGGAATGCAAACAGAAAATTATTTAGCAAATTATCACCAAATTCGAAAAAAAATTTGAAAAATTCTCGAAACAGATTTAGTTTTCTTCTGGCGCCTTAATTTTCCTTACAAAGAATACATACTGAAAAAAAACTTTGTTGAAGATTTACCGACTGAACGTAATCGAAGAAAGTTGAGAATTTCTCTAATCATTAGATTCATACTTCATTTTTATTTGTGGGGTAAGTTGAAAAAAAGCTTAGACATTAAGACATACAGCTTAGAGAAGACATATGGGACAGAATATCGCAAACAAATAAGAGAAAATGAAAAATCTTGATGAATTTTCACAATTAATCAAGGATGTGATTTATTTTTTCTGCAATATTTATAGACATAAATTTTTGTATATTGGTTAGTTGGTAATTTTCTGATCAAAATAATTGACACATTACAGGAAAAAAAAATCCAAAAACTGTTGAAATAATCTTCAATTTCATCGCATGGGATATTAAAGATATTATTAAATTATTCGAATTTATACCACAAAAATTACTGTTAATCCACATAATTAACACAATAAACATACTTAAAACATTGTTTGGAAATAAAAACGTGATCGTCAAAAATTTCCACTGAATCTCAGTACCAGTTCGATTGTTTACAGAACTGTTAAAAATCCTAATGAAAACGGCTAACATCGACATTAACGTCAATTATATAAGCCCTCTATTTATAAACGCGAAAACAAGAAAAACAACATTCACTTCGCACTTTTTTAATAAACCGCGACGTTTTCAAAAACTGCGACGTTTTTCCGAACTCGAAGTTTTACGCGCAAACGCGTCTTTGAAAAAACTTACAATTCCCAAAAAAATCCAAATTACGGCCAGATTGACCGAATTTAATTTCTTCGAGGCGGAAAAAGTGTACCGATACACGCAATTGTCGAGACGAGACTAGCTTTGAGACCGAGAGATACGAGGATTGATCAAGCGTGACTTTCCAATATCAACACAATCACCCACCACAAATACATAAGCTAGGTGTAAACCTATGTGTAAAAAAATCAATAAAACAGATTTACTTTTTGGTCTGGAAATACTCTTGGTGTTTTTACTTTCCGTTATTTAGACGTGTATTTCGGTCGACCGTTTTAATTTTAGTTCATAGTAGGTTGTGGTGGTCTCATTTCTCGATGTTAATAACATGCGCATTAATAAACACACGTTGTTATAAAAAATTTAACGAATTGAATGTAAGATAAATAGAATTTGAGTACAATTTCTTATAATGGATAAAACTGACTTTCAAAAATTCAAAAATATAAAAGTTCCATGGGATCCATTCTGGATCCTGTCAAAAAACAACCATGTTACGTGCGACACTGGATAATGAGTGACCGATGAGGTAATGATTATATACGACCAGCATCAATATAATTATTATTATTAAATTATCAAACGGTGGTGCTTAGAACTGATGCACAGCGCCACCTATTGGCGAGCACTTTAACGTTAATTGATGTCCGCTTATTGGCCAGATAAAGTATTTGAAAAAAGTAATTTTAAGAAACACAATGTTAAATACGTAATTAAATTTGTAAATTTTAACCTGTTTGGAATTGGCAGAATTTCAACAGAACTGCAGGCTAGGTTAGTTCGCTTTTCTGACTAAAATAAAATAAAAAATGAAATAAACAAAAAAACACATATAACAAAATTATTAAAATAAATAAATAAAACCTCAAATCATGTAATTCTACATAGATAATTTTTCTTAAAATGTCACAAACGTATACTGACAACAAAAAGGAAACTTTATTAACACCTTTTTAAATTATAAACAAAATTTCTAGTTGTGTGTGCTCTGCGGATGTCACATGCACACGTGAAATGCAAATCACCAAATAAATATTTTAAATGCAAATATTTTTGAATCAGTCAACAAATAATGATTTTATTATCAACACGTGATTTATTTAAACTCCGCTAATAAGAAATCAACAAAAAATATTAATAATCATTTAAAAATTCGAATTCCTATTAAAATGAAATTTTAGTACGAGAATTTTATGACTGATGACAATGATGAGGATGACAAAACACGGAAATCTTTGAAAATTTAAAAAGAGGTGGAAAAATCCTTGGTTTAAAATGGGATAAAAGCATTCATCTTAAAATCATTTTTAGAGAGATTACTTCCCATTATTTATTTATTTTTGTGGCAAATAGTAAAATTTTAACCCCACTTTTATTCTTATTCTAAATGTTTGAAAATTGTTATTTTCTTGCACAGTCGAGCTTTACACAAAATTAACTTGAAATGATGTGTGACAAAAAAATATAATTAAAAATAAAAAAATCGGAATGACATCTTCAGAGATAAAGTTTGAAAACCTCAAATGCTTAAAACATTCAGAAGGCACATTTCCACTGATTAAAATATCAATCTGGAGTACCTCAAGGTAATGTCCTTGGATTCATATTTTAGGCGAATTTCCTACAATTCGTCACGCAAACCATAAACAATTCTGAAGTTTCATTTACTTGTATTGGCTCCAATCAAAATCTTCAAAACAAATTTACAAATACCTATAAATCTAAATAAAATTACTATTAATAAAACATAATCATCAGAAGGTGTGCATGCTGGGCCTCACTGGTTGCGACCTAGGACACAATTAGCTCCAAGGTCGAAGAATTTAAAAGGTCAATTACAACAGTCTATTTTCGATTAAGAGTCAGCTATGAAAATGAAACGAATGAATCGATAAAAAAAGCAAACACCGGCGCAATTACATTTCCATGATATGCATACGAATTTCTCGGATGAGATACGGTCGGTCTGTGTTTGTGCTAGAAGGCTGGGCAGTTCCGACGTGTTTATTCTGATGCATAATGAAGCAAACACGTGGTCTACGAAACAAATTGTCTGCGGGCGAAGTTGTGAAACGTCAAAGTAATCGTTTCTCAAACGCATCCATCTGCAATGGATTTTCCTTTATCGGAAATACAAGAATAATCAACAAATGAATAATAAAAAAATACTTCACAGAAGAATAATTTTAATTTGTAAACATGTTTCGAAAACTATAACAACCACATTGATAATATATGTTTTAAAATAATGTATATGAAAAAATTCACATTACAAACAAAGAAACAAAATAAACAAAACAGTTATAAATAAAGTTGTAAATTGTTATGAACAAAGGTTTTGAATCACATGATCTAAAACGATAAAAAAAATTGATTTCAAAGAAAAGATTAGATTCTATCAATTTTTTAATCGAGTATTTTACACATAAGAGGGTATAATAATAAAAATCGAGTCAATTCCTCTTTTAGCCAGATTACACCTGTTTAAATTTTTTTGTAAATAATGGCAATAAAAATTTTAAGATTTAACAAACATTTTTAAATTATTCGAAATTAAATTATTACGATTAACGCTCAGTATTAACTCAGTTTATTATTTATATTTTTTTATCCAAGAGAAGATATTTTTTTAATTATGGACAACATTTTCTTATTAGATTTTTCAATTGTATAAAGGTGTTGCAAGTGCCTCCCAAGAATGGATCATGGCTAAATATAATTTAAAAAAAATATCTATATATACAGGATCATTCTGAAATGTGTCCCACTATTTTATCAGGTGCTACCTGACCATACCCTAGACCTAAATCTGCAACGATGACAGTCCTATCTTGAATTTAAATTTGTTATAATTTTCTTTGTTCTCGTTCCGGCCCTGTCCTCATTTGAAGCGTTACACTACACCAAGTGCTGCCCCCAAATTGACATATTAACTACACATATCTAACCGTCAAATGTGACATGCAGATGTCATTTTATTTATAACTTTTTGTAATTAAACATTAAATAATTTTTGTAAAGCATTCGCAAAATTTATTAAAATTGATTAATGTTCATTAATACGGCGATTTTCTATTTAATCTTTGTGATTGCATATTACCGTTTAATGAGATTTTCTACAGATGCATTAGGTTGATAAACCGGAGACAACAAAATTAGATTTCATACACGGAATAATCGCCTTCGTTTAGCGAGCTTGTAATCCCAGCTTAACAGTGCAGCGATTTCATCCACGTATATGGAAAATCACAATGTTGAAAGGATTTCATAGGAAATTTAGCAACAGGAAAAATTCAAAATTGAAAAGCCGAAAATTTTCATTACTAAATATAATTTCTAAAAAGCGACAAGCATATGAGTCAGGAGTAGTAACGACCAAATAATGGGCGTCCATGAAACCAAAATAAAGCCGCGCACTGCAGTGGAAAACGCGATAATTAAAATAAATTGAAGTACCTTTACGGAGTATACACAAACGATAAATATGGAAAGCGTCTGACAAAAACTAGCCTTTATTTATAAATAGTAATGGTTAAAGCTCTCCAACGTGCTTTGATAAAATACCAAACGCTATTATTCAAATGCGCGAGGAAACATTCTATAAATACGCACAAAAGAAAAATAACACAGTCTGAATTGTTTCTTTTTATATCGCAGACTTAAGCCCAAATCACTTAGTTATTGGACTGGGTATTACTCTAATATACAGGATCATTCTGAAATAAGTACAGATATTTTAACAGATGATAGCTGACAATAACCCAACCCCAAATATGCAAAAAAAACCGGTGCGATGTTGAAAGGTGTGCCAGAAAAACATATTTCAAATTAGTTGTTTCATGTTATTCCCACCAAAGGAAGTTGATTTTCAACGCGACACATATTGAAATGGACACCAGTACGCCAGAACTTAGAACCAAATGCCCACATAAAAAATGACATTTTTCGAAAATTTAAAATGAAGATAGGACCGCCGTTTTTGCGGATTTGGGTTTAGGTTAAGGTCAGCTATCACCTGTTAAAATATCTCTACTTATTTCAGAATCACCCTGTATATGTAATCTATAAGCTAATACGGAGGATTGAGATCTATTTTGAAGATCTTGTGTTTTGACTTATTATTATACATAAAATATAAAAAATACACAATTTAAAACACCTTGAAAGAGTAACGGCAAAAACAATAAATTAGGTTGGATTTCATTTACGTTGCTGTAAAATTGTTTATAAAATATTTTTATACAAAATCCAAACTGTAGGATGAAGGTGAAAAAGTATAAAAAATATTTGGAAAAATCACGAAGACTTTTCAAGAGAAAAGGAAAAATAAAGGAAATTGGAAAAAGGTACAGTACAATAAATATCTATAAAAACAGAAACCAAAACGTATAATCGCACAAAAAATATTTCGCAAAAGAAAAACCTTAAAGTGTGGGTTTCTTGTACTGCTGGTCTTATTATAAGAAAAAATGAAGGACTACCCAAATTGTTAAATCAGAAAATATGCACAACAACTCTGAGAGAGAAAATGTGGTTTTTCCAAATCTGTAACTTATCATTAAAAAAAAAAAAAAATTAAACCAAAAAATCCTATCCTATCTATTAATTAGAACAATTCCGAATAATTTCCAAAATCAAATTTCCATTTACGAAAACGTCAATCGATTTTCGGATTTTGATAAAAAATTACGTTCGTTTCGATTTTAACTTATGCCCGTCAAGGTACACTTTCTCTATTAATGCACACAACATCTGTTGCCACGCTCTACAAATCGTATTTTTAAATCTATATTATCAACATCTATAACTTGATTTTAACGCTTCGCGTATTACGGTTTTGCGAGCTGCATCCGTTAGGATTAAAAATAGGTCACTGTCACCATTGTGCAGGTTTTCTGTCATCGCATCGGTGTCGCAAATATAAGAACGATGAACGATGAGTTTAGTCAACTCCATATGACATAGTTCTAAAAATACACGATTGTTAATTTTTTTTTTTAGCTATTCTTTTGCCGCAAAGGCACCCGAAGTATTTTGACCATCGTGGTTTTTAATTAGTGATGAAACTCGGCCAAGACTCAGAAGATGTAATCGTGTAAAATAGTACATTCCAAGGTTTCATATAAAACCAAATTGAACCAATGTAATTGCAAGACCGATGTATAACTGACTGAGCTACGAACACTATTTTTATGTGCCAACACTTCGTTTCTAGGTATAAATTTCTTTGACGATTCGTATTATATTTTCATATTCGTTGTTGACTTTAAACGATATTTCTGGAAAAATTAAAATTAAATATTAAATTAAAAATTAAATAAAATAATCCCTTGAAATATTTTAAGCAATGCGTGCAATCCAACATGGAATTACCAATAACAGGCCTCCATCGTATAATAACTTAAACACAATGAAATTATGTACCGAAAACCCATAATTATTCCCATAATTTGTATTATTATTTACTGTTATCCTGAACGAGTTCTTTTCCCGAAGGATGTCATTAACTTGCAGTTACCTAGAAATAATTAGATGTGCTGTGGAGCAAAAAATTTCACAATACACATACATTTTGCAATTAGCATTTCGTGCAATTCATAACGTAAAATGGGTCGCAACCTACTTTTTAGCGTTAGATTGGAAATAAATCGGATCGTCGGGGACCTTAACGAATACGGATTACCGATGCGCTTTGGCTTTATTGTAGTTATTTGTGCCACGGGAAGTTTCAAGGGCGCTCGACCTAAACATTTTTATTGCAAATATGCATTGCGTAATCGAACCACACGCCAAATTGTCATGCGTGGTCGAAAGAAACGCGATAAATTCACTTTCGCTGTTTTATTCCGAAAATACTCGGCGAATATCGATTTTGGCTATTTTAGCCGCACGCTCTTCCATTCGAATTAAGTTATCGATTCGTGAACGCCGAGATGCAAAAAAAAATGGGCACGGAGGAGGAATTGTTGGCAAGTGATTTGACGTTTGCGAAATGTGGAATTAACGTCATCAACGACGAACGATATATGCCTTTATTTTAATGTTGAAAATGCATTGGGAATTCGTGGGGATTTTTCCATACAATGATAATAGTCAATTTTGACGAGTTCAATGGCCAGATTTAATTTTGTATTTTGAGTAGGTATTTTCTGACGATTGTAATGTTAGATCTAGTGTCGATTGGAAACAAAAGCATTGACCCAGTAAGAATAGTGGGCGGGGACCCTTGTGCAGTGGCGTTGAGATACAATCGCCATGGACTTCACCTGATAACCGGGAAAAAAACAGGTGTACAAGGGCTTTACTGGAATAAATGCGGTACAGTGAACTATTCCGTTTGATGTTTTTGGAATGGATAGTAATTTTACAGTAAATTCTAATCAGCTTAAGAGGGAGTCGCGACAGGCAAATGGACGATCGATCATGACAGGTCGCGTGGAGTTTTGCATAGAGCACCAGATTTTTGACGTACGAATGACAGCAGCGCGCGGGGCGTTCAATAGGCGCTCCGCCGCAGCCATGTTGAACGCGGGTTTTCGGATCAAGTAGGCGCGCGCTAATGCGACGTCATTCGACAAACGGGACTGAGGTGCAACTTACTGCTAATTTTCACACCTCCTAGGGGTGGATTGAGCGGTTGTTTGTTGCCCTCGGCGAAGGACGTGGTCCTAGGACGTCCACCACTCATGTCTTTTAGGTTACAGTGTTAATCCAACTTCAGTTATCTTCATAGATCTATTACATTTCTTGCTCAAGACACCCTTCTCACAAACTTCCGACCGATGGCTCACTCTGTCCTCCTTTTACAACACCTCTTGCGCACTTTAAACGGACATTTGGCCACATATACGTTCCGACGGATTACCACACCACTCGAACGCACTCTAATATCAACACATGCACTTCATATCGGACGGTGATGCAATCTTTAGACCATTTTTAACACGCAACGGGCTTCACCTTACCATTAATTTTCGGTTGCTCAGACATTGACCCAATCGGCTAACATAAGAACTAAATCGGGCGACGACCGCGCCGGTATATGTTTCGCTCTACTTTAACGACTGCAGTAAATTCTGACAATTATCTTACAGCGACATCAGTAGAGATTTTACAAAAGTTGGCTATAAAACAATTACAACAAACCTTAAAAACATCCCCAAAAACAATGAAATCATTGTTTCAAAATCATTGATTACTCAATATGTGTTGTTTAATTACTATAAACAAAATTCTATCGATGAGATAAATAAAATTCATCAAGTGGCAACACTGTTATAAAGGAAACTTCATTATGAGGGTGATTGCATCAACAATATTTGTGCTTCATGGATGATAATCTAATAATATGCATTTTAACCATTATTTATTTATGACTTATATTCAAACATAGCAACAAAACAAATGAAAACCACTGCTGCCAACAGAACAAAGATTATAATGTAAATGTTGAAAGATGAAATCTCTTAATTTATCGTTTCAAAACAGATGAAACACAATTTATAAAATAATACATTTTGACATAATTACGTATACATAAGGAATGTGGAGCGAAGGTTATAAAAACTGTAATATGGCAACACTGAGAAGTTGGTTGGCGCTACTTAAAACATTAAAATTTGAAATGTTACAGGAAATAAAGAGCAATCGTTTTAAAGAAACAAAAATTATATTCATGTTTATTTTATTGTTACGTACTCATAAAATTGTAAAAAATTCTTCAACTTTAAATAATGTTTAAAAATGTACGGGTTGGGTTGCATTCAATCAGTAATAGAAAATTATGATCGAACTCAATTCACATTGTCTTTTCCTTACTACTCTTTGGGGGTAGGTCTGAGGTAGGGGTAGGGGTAGGGTCTCAGGTTAGGTTGAGGTAATTTCCTAATACAAATGAATGAAATGTTTCGTCGTTGTTTTTTATTACGGAGTGCATACATGTAGTACTGGTCGAAAAAAAAAACGAAACAACGTACTTTCACACATTTATTCAGTAGAACGGACATGAAACAATAGAATGACAATTGACAAAGACAAGCAACCATGTGGATAGCACAGGAAGGCACCTAAGAAGGCATAGGTAAAACCTAATCGGTAAATGCAATCATACTCATCGCAATGCAATTGGAACTTTTTTTTTATTTGCTTGCGAAATACAAATGTAAAACGATTTATAAAACTTGAAATAGAATCTAGACGAGAGAAGATAAAATATAATAATAAATAAGAAAATAATGTTAACTTTGGCTACAATTTATTAACGATTTTAGGGCTCAAAGAGCAAACAGAAATATATTACTCAAGATTAATAATAATAATAATAATCATAATAGCGATGACAAAATATATTAAGATTAAAAGAACAAAAACTACGAAAATAGATCCTACGCATAAAAAATAATAGTTGAATAGGTACGATTGTTTTATTTCGTAAATGTAGAATATAATACAAAATAACTAGAGTTGCGGAAACTATGATTGGCGCAAATAGAAAACTTTCAATACAAAATAATAAATACAAATCTGTAATTTTTTGGAAATATATTACAAAGTGACTCTTCAAGTGTTTTACTCGTATATTTGGATTTGGATTATCCAAAAGTCAGAAAAAATATAAACAGTGAACTATATAATACAGTAGAGTTTCTTTAATCCAAGTGTATTTTGCTATTGAATTTATCGGACTGTTTTTACATTGCATACAGTCAGTAGAATTATATTAATTATCCATGCATGTTACTGAAATAATTTACACACCAAATTATGTTTTAAAATGTTTACAATTTTTTTTTGTTAATTTAATGTAATAATATCTTAGATTATCATAACTCTACCGTATTTCTAAATAACAATTGTTTAAACTGTATCTATTTCCAATTAAGGAATTATTGAAAATTTCAAATTTAAAGGTTACATTAGCAATAGTTTTGAATTAAATTTTTAGAAATAAATAACAGGTTGCTCGAACAAAGTACATTATGTTTCATGTTTCTAAGATTGTTTAAATTTCTAAAATTCTGAAAAATCTACTTGCGCCGAGATATACTTAAATTAAAAATATTTGTTTACGACACTGACTACTACGAACTATAAAAGCTCACACCATTTACACCAGGCAGCTATCGTCTATGTTTATAAATATGATTCAATTTTTTTGTGTTAAATATATAATAATCTATATTTTTCTATACAACATTATTTTAGTAAAACTAATATAATACAAATGTTCCCTTTCGCATGTGTTGTTTCATGTTTTATGCAATGTACTTATACATAAGTATCAAATTGATTAAATATACGGTTTCTGAAAGACCTAAGTGACTTTTTTACGTTTCTTTCCTTAAAATTCATTCCAGTCTAATGCAGGTCGAAAGATACTGAAATTAAAGTTTCTTCTTTTTTTTAAATAGATTTTAAAAGTTTACAATATTTTACAAATTGTATAATAAAAAATTATCTCAAACTTAAAAAAATCTCCGCTAACATCATACTAAACTAAATGCAGGTAATGCGAACGAGATAAGATTTTTGTGTGATCTATGTTTTAAAATTGCATTGCGTGCATTTAATTCGTATCCCTTGAAACAAAATCAACATGTAACAATATATAAATTAATAAAATTTCGAATAAAAATATTTAACTCGGATTTTTTACTATTCGCTTTTGTCGAAAATCGTACACTCTTCGACAGAAGAATACCATATCAGGTGAGGTGAATATAGATATGGGTGGTTGACGATTCGTACGTGGATAAGGTTCTGTCGCTGGAATGCACGGTCCTGTATCTTCCATTCCTTCTTCCAATCTTCGCAAATTTTTACGATATCTAAAAAAATATAACCATTTGAAAAATACCATAGTGAAATCTTAGAACATAACTTTTTATTATTATTATCGAATTTTAAAAATTGTACATAACTCACCGACAATATTCATTGAATGTCAATACAAAACATTTATCTTCGACGCAGGCAACGCTGTTTGAATCTTTGTGTCTCGATGCAAAGACTTCATCCGGTTGATCGGAAGGTAGCCTCCCTTGCTCAGTGTGCTCGGGTCGATAATACCAAAGTAAAGACATCATCATCTCACCTGGACATAATCCAAAATTTAAACACGAATATGTACAGTTTTTGTCAAATTAAATAAGACAAGCCCGGCTGGCTGAACAACCGAGCGACTGGAGTATTACTGGTTGCCTACATTTGTTTTCATTGAATATTTCTTCATCCGAACCCTCGGTAGAAAACGTTAACGATTAAGATCTCCCTGCAAATGTTCAACGAAAGCAAATGCAAATGCACCGGGCTTGTCTTATTTAATTTGACAAAGACTATACAATTAATATATTTTATTTCAGACGACACGACAGGGGAACAAAATAAATTATTTTTGTGTTATACATACCATCGTCTGGATTTTCCCACAATGAAGCTATTTTGGCAACGAACGGAAGATCGTTTTTTCGAGGTCCCGCTTTCAATAGGACACATTCTCCTGGTTCTATTGTATCTCCTTCTTCGTGCCTCATTGCTGGATAACATTTTCTTACAAGTGTTGCTTCATCACTCTATAAATAAAAAGCATATTTCAACGGGTGTCATAGAAAGTTGTGTTGAACGATCTGCTATAATAAATATTTTTTTTTATCAACAAAGATATTAATTATTGGTGTAGGTTTAGGTTTCGAATCTTAGTGGGGGACATTATAAATTTATATCACTGATTTAAATTCTTTTAAATGTTCCTGATTTTGAGTTGGTTTTCCGACCTGTTCTGATTAGGTTTTCCACGTTTGTGGACAGAGCAAAGACAAAGACGCAGAAGCCGGAAAGTAACAAACAAAATAAAAGAAAGCAATAGAGCATATAAACTATGGGAAACACAAATAACAGAAAAGGTACAAAGAGTACGCGGAGAAAAAGAAAACCGACTTTGTTTCTTTCATCACATGAAGAGTGAAGTATCTAGTCAGAATAAACGATCTAAGACCGGCAACGAAATACAAGGTTCAGAAGACTTGGTGTGTAATAAAAATATATTTATTATGAAACACAAATATCTTCCAACAATTTAGATTTTAGATAAACTTTCAGAAGAAGTCAGCAGAATGATGAAACGTTAAGGCAAGTTCTGTTATGTTAACCCGGAAGATTATCACGAAATTATTAACAACGTCTACAAAAGCCTTCAATTTATAAATTCGTAGTGCTGAGAAACTCAAATGTTTAATACAGTAAACTTGGATACATCGTCCTAAGAAACAAGACAAAGTTTTCTGCAAGACTCAATTAAATAATAATAATTATGTACCAGTAAAAAGAAAATCGAAACAAACCACATTAGAAAAAATAATCATGACTTCGCAAAAATATAAAAAAACCACCTTATTTAATGTTCTGAAATCGATAAGAGTGGCGCTACGTGTCGATTTTTTCACCGACCGTCATGCAACCTATAATTTACAGAGGTAAGCCAAGGCTGAGGCGCACCTGTTTTTAATTGTCTTACCTTGGAGATCGGATAATCGAATGAATAAATGTATTGCAGGTCGATCGAGAAAACTTACTTCGTGCAATTACGGTGTAAAAATTCGCATACGTCGATGCGTTCGATGTATAATATAAACGGACGAAAGGCATTTAACACGATATTAGTATTGGAAAACTACACGCTCTGATTATCGCAAATTTGTTTTGAGAAACGTACACGGATTTCACCAAGTGGCGATTCAATAAAATATATTAAGGAAAGGTTGATCGTAAATGTTAAATTGAGGTAATAAATATACACTCCATCTCTGTCTGTACGCTTTAACAATTATGGTAACTGTACGTGACTAGATTGTAGATAACTTTAAGTAACACAAAAATATAAGACATTTTTCAACTTGCCACATAGTTGAAAAATATAAACAGCCAAGAGATGACTTGATCGGAAACGCTTCCGCAAAAATTGCAGTTCTATATAGAAAT
The DNA here is from genome assembly GCA_018397195.1 of Lethrus apterus. Taxonomy (NCBI): domain Eukaryota; kingdom Metazoa; phylum Arthropoda; class Insecta; order Coleoptera; family Geotrupidae; genus Lethrus; species Lethrus apterus. Next base: position 8,983 of record JAFFZR010014132.1, on the reverse strand, counting down.
TTGCGGTTGAGTTTTGGGCTATGGACCACCTCATCTTCTTATTTCTTACTCGCCCTGTATATTTGTTTATTCGACAAATTCTTAACACTGAACATTGAAAAGGTGTAGAAAATTTTCATTTTTTAATTGTAAAATAAAAAAAATGATTACTTACGTTAAGGAAAACTTTACTTTCAAAGGGTTCACCTTTCCATGTCCATCCATTGGACCACCTCGGTAGCGGTAAACTTCTCCTAGGTATTTTCGAAACGGCGAGCGGTACAACCTCCACACTTTTACACTTGGTCTTCCGCTTACCGATACCTTTATATCTGCATTCGCTCACTTTGCTTTTAACGGTAACACTTTTAACGTTTGTTGTACTCTTTTTACCGATGACGGTCGAATCCTTCTTGACGTCGGTTTTGACCGCGACTTTTGGACATTTTTCGACATTTGTCCTTAACGCGCCGACGTTTTTTATTGTCCTCGGTTTGATTTCACTCACCACACTTTCTATCGTCACGTCGACTGTACTTTTCGAAACGAGATCGTCCAAAATGGCCGCCGTGATTTTCTTCCCGTTGGCGACGCACTTCGAATTGACGTGGGTTTTCTTGACGAGTCTCTTTTGCGGTTCCTTGTTTTCGATCACATTCAAATCGACGAAAGATTTGTCTTTGTTTAGGTTTTGTTTCGAGTTGTGCAAATTGCTCGCCGTTAGTGGTTTGGAATTTTTGATTTTTTTCAAGTCTTCCTTTGAGAGAATTATTTTCCGTTTGGTGGTTGGTTTTTTCAATCGTATTTTCGGTAACCGATGTCCTAATGTTCTGTTCGATAGAAGTTTTCTTTTACCGTTGTTTATGTGCACTGATGTGAAGCTTTTCTTTATGAGATCTTTGTAACTTCCATTGGCGAGTTTTTCAAGCCTTTGTTTTTTAAGCGGAGGGGTATCTTCGCTTTTAGGTGCGGACGTTTTCCGTTTCATGTTTTTCACTTTGACGTTTTCCGCAACGGTTTTAACGCATGTTTCCTTTACGGGTTTTTCAATCGCATCGGGATGTTTAGCTTCTTCTTTTTCTTCAGTTTTTAAAGATGGTATATGTTCCATGGGTTGGGTATTTTCTTCAACTTTTTTCTCCTTGGTTTCCACATCGACGATGTTGGTTGTTTGCATTTTTGAGTTATCTTCTATTCGCAGCACGTCTTTCTTTGGTTCTTCTTTAGGACTTTCGACCTCCCGCTTTACGGCGTCAATGTACGTGTTTTGAACGGGTTCTTTGCACATTAAAAGCATGTTATTTTGATGAAGGTTGTTTCTGACGACCGATTTACCAACGCGCGCTTTTCGTCGTTTTTCTGTTAATTTAAGATCCAAAGGTTCGGGTGTTTCCCGTTTCGGAGTTGGAGGTGCTTGATATGTGGCTCCTGCGGGCGATGGAGGAGGTGGCATTCCTGCCGATCCTCTAGCGGGACTCGGAGGACCCGTTGCGCTCGCCGGTTCCAATGGAAGAGCCAATGCCACCGGTGGTAGATACACGGCGGAATCTTTGGTAATGGAAGAAATACTAGACCTCTTATTATCACCAATAAGAGGTCCAGTATGTACGTTTTTTGGACACGACTGCATTGGACAAGGGCATGGATATGGTGCATCTAAAATTACAAAAAAAATGAACTATATGAATACGAAGAAAATAATTTATGTCTATATTTTGTAACTTTTTTGACAATTTGTTAACATAACATTTTTATCACTACATAAGGTTGGCTGTCATCTAAGAACAATAAATCTAATTATTATCCCGTTCACGGCAATTAAAATAAATATTTTTATTTACAAACTGAAATTAATTATTTAGCTCTATGAATAATAATAATAATAATCATCTGACAAAGTGAATAAAAGTTACGCAGCTATTTATCAACAAATATTTTTTACAATCCAAGATACATTTTGGAATTAATAATTTCACGATGTGACGTAAACACGGACATTTAAAATTTATACAAAATCTACAAAGATCCAAACACAACTTTTGAAAAAAATGAATTTCAAAAAATCGGACATTAAAACGCCCAAAATCAAAGTTGCCCCCCAACTTACCTCTCATGATTCACGCACGAGATATTTTACAAAAATAATAACCGCGATATCTTATCTGATAATTTCGGCCGTTATTCACGAATGTTTATGAATCACTGCCGACTTCGAAGGAGGAAACGACCTTTAATGAAACTTTTCGCCAAAGAGATCATCCCCTTCGACCGGTTTGCGCATTCAAATACAGGTAGCGGAAGAATTATCAGTTTATTATGTACGGAAATTAGGGTAACATCTGGCGAGGTCGGAGATGAGCGCGGGAACAATCGACTGTACAAAAGCTGCGCTACAACGACGACAATAATTTCCTGACTTTTAAAATAAACGATAAAATCAATCGTGGTTTATTAATTCTTCCTTATCATATGACTGTCTTATTTAAATACAAGAACATATCCATTTGCTAACTGGATCTTCAGTTACAAAATAAAAACATTTCAATTAGCTCGTTCTTTGTATTTGCGATCTATATGAGGTCTATAAATTTTTAGCAGACGTTAAGGGTGTCCAACAGACCGATACAAATTACCGACATGCACTTACTTATGTATCCTCTGGGTTGCGGTGAATGAGTGTAACACGTTGGAGGAGCCGGAGCGTAACCGGAGTAATAGTGAGGAGGCGGATGATATGTTTCAACCAATGTGGGAGGTGGTTGATACGTCTCCAGCAAGGTAGGTGGCGGCTGAGGACCGCTCGGTGATGGTTGATAACTGCTGGCGCTTGCAGTTGCTGCAGGAGTTGCTGTAACCACCTGAAATCCGAACAAAAATTACAAAACGCAAATAATTGGCCAACTTAAATCCACACGAATACAGCGGCGTAATCATAAATTAAAACGGGGCTAAAATGTTTCGTTTAATGGATTTTAACAAAATATTTTTTTACTAAAATCATAATTATTTTTATTTCATTGTTGAAGAAAAAAATTTAAATCATCATGTTTCGAAGAAAATTATTTTGAATCGTCGCTTACAAGCTACGTAGTATCTGAATAATTTATTTCGACCGGCATATTGTAAAACTAATTAATAAATCATAATGTGAAATTTTCAACTTTGTAAAATCTACAAATGATTAACGGCATTTTAATGTTCAAAGACTAATAATAATCAGATTCAATCTCTGCTGTGGCCCTATAAGGTTTTGTGTAAGTACTACACTTTGTCGTATAACAAATTTCTAAAAATAAATAAAAATAATAAAATGATAAAATGATCTTTTTCTTTATTTATTTTTTTGTGTTGATCTGAACTTGCGTTCTACATTCTTCATCGTTGAATCAAAATTTTTAATGAAAATAAAATTCCTTAAAAAATATGTTTTCCGAAAAATTATAATTTCCATAAAAAGGCTTGTAGTCAATCATTCCTGTAAATGATTTCCGTGGAAAAGTGATTAAAATAAATGCCAATGAAAAATTTCAGTATCTGCAAAACTAAATGGGTTTATACATAGTAGTTCATAAGGTCCATAAATTATTTTTAACAAATGGGACTCTTCGCAAAGGGGACAAAGGAAAACAAAAATTTTTAGACTTAAATGCACGAAAATCATAAAAATAAATTGTAATGAAAGCGCGGATAAAAAAACGTCGATAAATGTTTAGCAATTTCTAAAAACATACAAAGAGAAAAATATCTAGAATAGAGGAAGAATAAAGAGATGACTATTCATTATCAGATGGACAACGACGAATAAGTTCTTATTTTCGTACGCAAAAATCTAGTTTCAGTGATTTATAGCACTGACAGTTTGACGTCATTTGGTCGAATTCTAATGGTTTTTTTATTTTTGATTTAGGCCATTTAGAGGCTTCGGCAATGGCTCATTTTCGTTAACTTTATTTGCAAATAATGAAACTTCTTATGCGCCATAACGTTAAACATCTTATGCCATAACGTTATCACTTATCACCATTTCAGAACGTGTTCGTAAATAATACATAAAATGTGCAGTAAAATCGTCATATAAATAAAACGATTCATATCGTATTTTCAATTTTATTGACGTAGGTGTCGCCACCGATCCGGACGGACGCCGGTGGCGTTAAACGCGTCGTACATCCCACAACGGACGCACTAAATCAAATCGCGTCGCAAATGACGTGTGTACCTGTTGATTCTGCTGACTTGCCGCCGATGCAGTAGGCGGTGGCGGTTGGGGTCCGTACAGGTCAGGCGTCTGGAAATATTGTGCCCCGGGCGGCGGGCCCAAATAACGCCTGTACGTCGTCGGCGGTGTGTACTTGTGGTGCAGGTACGGATTCGGGGAGTAACATAAATCGTGGTGGGCATATGTGGGAGCTGGGGGTGGGGGAGGAACCGGTGGTGCCTGATAGTAATGTGTGGGATAGCCGTACGAATAGCTCGTCGCGTGAGCGGGTGGATATTGGTTCAACCTGTAGGTCTGGGAAGCCTGCTGGTGGTGTTGGTGTTGCTGATGTTGAGGCGGCGATGCGTCTTTTGCGGTTGTCACGGACGTAATTATGACCTATAAGGAAAAGTGACAATGATTGTTAAAACTGTTTTTGGTATCAGAATGTCGAGGCGTTCGAATGATTTATGCTTGAACGACTGACGCTGTAAAACGGTGAGGAGCTCATATACACAGAATAGTAATGCAATATAATACAGACGTAATTGACGAATGACCGAAAAGAGCAACGCTTAGAACTTCTTAACGAGTTTCTTTTAAGCGACATAACGAAGTAAATTATCTACGAGATCTGCACTATACATACAGAGGAGGTATTCACGGATATTTGTTACAATAGCCTTTTTATCTGTTGTATGACGTCTGTTAAATGTGAATATTTTAATTAATTTTGACACAATGATAAAAGTTTCCCAAATACAAGGAAAACAAAAAGTGTAGATTTTTTGAGGTAATATTATTTTCCACAAAAATATACTGCTATATAATGCATCCTGATCTTAAGTTGGTTATGTATTAAATCCTACCCGAAAAATACAAAATAATTCCTGAGGAAAGTCCAAAATGTTTTCATAAATGTACGTTTTTAGTTTTAGTTTGGTCCACGTTTGTGTTTTAGAAATTCCTGACAAAAGCTGCATGCACATATATAAAAAGCTGATTAACGGCATTACTGATAAAATTAAATATAAATTAAACAATTTTAATTCTTACGTCGTTATCTGACGAATCGCCAGCCGAGCTGGGCGCAGGCGGTTGATGTGAAGAAGGTGGTGGGGATACAGACGGTGACGTCTCCGATAGTGGAGCGGGTTTTCCCAAAGGTTGCTGAGCGTGGGCATGAGTGACGCTAATGAGCGGTCCTGCCGGTTGATAATAACCTGAAAAAATGATGCCAAAATTAATGGACAAACATTTAATAAAAAACAAAATTATATTGTAAAATTTATGGGCCCAAGATGGGCTCATTTTTAAACAATAAATCCGCGAAAATAAGGAACTAATTTAAAAAAAATCATTAATATTGAATGAATCGCACGGAATAAACAAAACATTCCCAGATTCCCAATAAATAATTTTATATGGATTAATCCATACATAATCACTAGGAAATTCGAAACACATTTACGTTTAAATGCAACAATTTCCGATAAAATTTCATTGGTGACGTAATAGCGGATAAAAAATTAAAGCTCTGGTTTTAAAAAAGCAGCGTGCAACTGGTGCATTAAACAAATGCAAAATCCAATTAAAGCGCTAAAATAAACTCAACAGGTTACAAAGGTTATTTATACAAGAGCTAGCTTGTAAAAAGCTCCCATAACACGATGAAGCGAAGCTTTTATTTATTTAGGTATATTTGTCTCGATGGGATATAATAATACGACGTAAAAAATACTTACATACGAATTTATGAAAATTACATTAAATTGAGTGAAACCATAGGCGTCGAGTTTTAAGTTTCACCAGGGGGCAGATTAAATAAGAAATATTATAATTATGAAAAGTAAACAATTAGTAACTTGAAGAGGTTTTTCATGCGTTTTTTTTTTATTGTTAGTCAAAATAATTGTTTGTGTATTTTGCAATAGGTATATGGTCTATATAATTTTTTTACTTGTCTTAAATGTATCTATCCATAATTTTCGAATATTCTTCTAAAACAGAAATTTAAATACCAATATCAAATCGCAAATCGCACAAAACATACAAATATTAATTAATACCAAACTGGACTACAATTGTTCGTAATTTATAATCAGTGATTCCTCCTTGTTCCTAATTTATTGTTATTAATCACAGTCAGATACTCGTCCAATTAATTAAAATCCATTAATGACTCACTTAACAATGCAAATTAAAGTCTCTTTAATGTCTTGTCCGTGGAAGCCTTTTTTGTAATATACTTAAACTTGTTTTGTAATAATAACTGAAGAAAACGTCGTAGTCACGGTGAGTTTGCGATTCTCGACAAAGCCACTTCTAAAAACTCCGGCCAAAGTAGTTTTATTTGCCGTGCAAAATTCTCTCACATACGCACGACTATGATATGCTCCATTACTTTTTATTTCATGTATTTAGCTCAGAAATTTTCTGCGTTTTTTATTGTTTTAAAGTTTGAAATTTATTTAAATTATTATCAAATTATTTACTCTATATGTTCGGATTTTTAGGCAATGAACGACTACAAAAGTTATTTGTAAAAAACTCAAGCTAAAAGCTCTTAAATTATCAATAGTTTCAGAAAATTCGTGACCTTAAAGTTGTGTATCTGAAATACAAATGACGAAACTTTGCAAGTGTGTGGGACATGGAATCGCAAGTGTAGCGGGCGTTCTTCACGTCAACTCGAAGCTTTCTATTGTTGTTGCTTGTTGTTCATCGAGGACGCTTTACAATTGGTAAATTACGTCACTTTTGTAAACAAACAATGTCGCCCGGCACACACCAAAAAGGTCATTCGCGAAACAAAGTTTTGGAATATCGCTGGTTGCAAAATCGCAACGTAATATAAACCGAAACCTTATTTGTTTATGTAATATTGTTTTAAACCATTGCGACTATGTTTGTAATTTTATAGTTTTCCGTATTTGCTTGTAAACACCTTGGAAATAAATATTATTGTTACTATGATTATAATAAGTATTATTAATCTCGACATTATGCTGTTATTAAGCCATAATTTATGCAGATTTGTTTCTAAATAAACTTTTATAACAAAGTACAGTATAAATTTATCTATGACTATTAGCCGTTAAACTAAATTTTTTAGTAGGTACGAGAAATATTGTAAATAAACTCGAAAGTCATAAACGTACGTAATTGCATAATGAAAATGGCAGTGATGCATCGTTTAAGTTACTTGGGAATTTCGAAGTAATTTTACTAGTGCTATGGTACCTCGGCGTTTCGAACGTGTTTAATTAACTTTATTATTGATCTTGTAACTTAATTTAATGCCCGAGCTGATGGAGGACATATGCACACCTTAATGCAATAATTGTGGCATTCATAGTTTCATTTAATTCGATTTTTTAAAACATTTTATTGAAACAGAAAAAAATGCAAATCTTGTTATCATTCAGGACCGTTTCGAAAATTTCCTAAATTCGATGTCAATTTATCATGTTTATCTTTACAAGATAGAGATGTGTTCATTAAATAAATAAATCACAGTCGTCTTTGTGAACTTTACAAGTGGGTCGACATGGTACCGTGAGTCCGTGACCCATTTTTTTTCGGTCTTTCGTGAACAATTAAAGCAATGCGCCCACCACTTTCTTGGTGAAACTTCTACTGTCTACTTTACGATCAAATAATTGAAATTTATGAAAAACGCGCCGGATTTAACGGATACTTCCAAAATCAAATTCGATTGTAAACTCGTAATACGTTTAGTTAGTTTCGCGTTCACGTCTCCATCGACTTTAATTTACATGTACGGATGCCAACGACAAACGTATTTATCGTTGAATAAAACATCACTTTAGGTATTACGTAACTTTACGACCCCGTAAAACGACTATGTAACGTCCATGTTCGATAACGGCGGCATTTTGTCTCATCGACGAAATAGTCGCGAATAATTCATTTTGAGACGTTTATGACGTCGCGTCGCGTCGTTGCGAGTCGTTGAAATGTATCATCTCGTAAAAATATTTAAGCAAATTAAAATTTTTTAATTTTTTTACTGAATTTACTCAAACAAAAAATACGGTAGTTATAGATTTGATTTAAAATCGAGTTAAAGATCAGCCTAGTTATGGTGTTATTAAATACAAGACCGTTTGGTGCGGAAATGTTCCGTTCGACTGAAATCTCGCATAAACAATCGAAATACAGACGTGTGTCTGTTAAAAAATGATGTTTTTAATCTGCAACTTGTGACCGACATGTTATGATGTGTTACGGTTTTTTTTGACTTCGTTTTTTTCTCGCTCTGTCAAGGGGGCGCTAGAGACTACCTTGACCGGGACCCTCCGAGTGGTAAAAGTCCACTAAAGGAGTCACGAGTTTATTTGTTTATTTTGGTTTTGGACTTGAGATGAACCTTGCCTGTTATCGTTTTGTTCCTTGGTTGTTCCTAGCAACCTGTTATTATTTTCTTATTATAACTATACAGTTATTTTGGTTCCGGGTTTTGAATGTGTGCTTGAATCTTGAGATGAATGAATGTGCGGCGTTTGGTAAACCACTTTACTTTTCTTTGTCTGTGGAATAGAGGGCTTTGTTGTTTCGGCATTGCCGCAGTCCACAGTCTCTACTCTATCTTTCTATCTTCTTTCATTTCCATGCTATCTTTATTTCTACCCTACTTTTCTCCGTTTGCCAAATGTTCGAGTATGAAATTATTGAATGAACGGCTGTTTTCTGGAAGTGAAATTGTGTGCTTGTATGAATGTTGGATTTTCAAACAAATTGTTTGGAAATTCTTTAGTGTTATGCCAAAGTGCATAACACTCC
>JAFFZR010014131.1:0-25126 GCA_018397195.1 Lethrus apterus | reverse complement strand
GTTAATGAACAACTGTGCAATTCTATTGAAAACTTTTAATGTCAAAACGTTGCGGTTAGTCATACATATCCACGAAAAAAAATCTTACTTTAAAACTCTAAAACTACTGAATAACGCCTGTGAAAAATTAAGAAAATTTAATATATATAGCCGTATAGGTCAATAAAAGACGGTTGAAATATATGCATTAATAGTGCTATTTAAAAAATACAGTTGCATAACGGTAGCAAAACACCTATGTAAGTATTTTTCTTGGGTTTCGTATAAATTATTATTACAACTTAAAATTACAGTATCGTTACATTATAATTATTTATGCCGATTCTCAATATGCAAAATTCTTAAGGTTATGCTCTTTTTAAAGCTAGACTATGAACAAATCTCCAATATACAGGATTGGGATTATGTATGGAACCGGGTCCGTCATGCTAAAACGATTTGAGCTAGAATCCTGAAATTTTAAAGAGACTTAGGACTCAATAAAAATTACTTTTTTACATTTTAAAAATTTTTTTTTGATCCATAAGTTTTCCAAATGCGAAGCCTACTTGATTTTTTTTTTAAATGGGAACATTGGTTAAATGGGACATCGTTAGAAAGTTAATTTTTTTTCGAATTTAACGGTATAATAGTTTTGGTGATTTGTTTGACAAAATTTTAGAAAAAAATTAAAACTAAATTGAAATAAAATAAAACACGTAAATCAAGCAGCCTTTGCAAATCCGTCAAAAATTAGAAGAACCTACCTATGGCAGTAGAGAATGACCCAATGCGATTATTGCACCTTGTCATTTCTCATTAAAAGACCTGATTGAAAATATTAAAATTTTGTAAATACCTAATAGTTGGGTAAATAACTTTGATATTTGAAACATTGCTATCATTCATTAATTGTTTAGGTTTACACTAATTGTGCTCTTAAAATTTGAGATCGTTTTACATCTTGCAACAAATGCTTTCAATGAAACTATAATAAACAAAACTAAACAAAGCAACAAAATTTTAATAAAATGTTTCAATTAGTATTTACACAAGATGTTTAAGATTTATAAACAAAACTTCAATTCAGAAATTGGATTATAAAAGATGTTCAAACTGTTCTCCATTTAGTTCCTGACAATAATGAAGTCTGTGAATAAAACCGTCTATTGTATTGTTCAACCAATTTTGAGGAATATTTCTTATTTCAGTCACAATATGTGAATTTAATTCGTCCAAAGAGTCTGGTTTATTAATGTACACACGGCTCTTTAAATATTCCTATCAGAAAAAATATTATTATTATTATTATTAGTTTTTTGCTAATACAACGTCAACTGACAATTAACTGTCAATATTTTCATGTTTGACGATTTTGCTAAAGGAACTTGTTTTACGTAAACATTTCCATATTATTTTAAATTTTAATTTTTTCTAAGATTTTGTCAAACAAATCACCAAAACTATTATACCGTTAAATTCGAAAAAAAATTAACTTTCTAACGATGTCCTATTTAACCCATGTACCCATTTAAAAAAAATCAAGTAGGCTTTGCATTTTGAAAACTTGTGGATCAAAAAAAAAAATTTTAATGTAAAAAAGTAGTTTTTATTGAGTCCCAAGTCTCTTTAAAATTTCAGGATTCTAGCTCAAATCGTTTTAGCACGACGAACCCGGTTCCATACATAATCGCAAACCTGTATACTGAAATCAAAATTGAGCAATTTATTTTATTTAGAATCACTTTCAACTATTTATATTTGTCTTTCTGACAAAATATGAAAAAAATCTCAATCAATATGTGAGCCTAAATTACAAAATTACTGTTATCAAAAGCGAGATTTATAACTCAAACCGTTCAAACTAAACTGATCACAAATTCGATCATTTTTACGTCATCAATGTCTATAACTAGGTAGATTTCTGTAATTATTACAAGTGTACCAGCATATAGTTGAGCGTTTATAAAATAGATGTCGCATTTTAAAAATTAAAGACTGCGACGTTCTTAACAGGTAACTATGGATACACGAATACAAACAATTTTTGATGAAAGTTTTTAAGTTCAGGTGTATTTTTTGATCCATGAGGTCTTGTGGAAAATAACATTTAAAATAATACCCACTTGAAATTATGGAATAATTGAATTAAATTAACTTCTGAAACTGTTAATAAAATATTCAATACTCGCGATTTCTGTAGCTCCCTCAATTTTGCAATTTTTAACACGAAAAACAAACGAAAAGCATCTTATCGTTTAGTTATAAGGGATGAACATTTATTTTAGAAAATTTATTATTTTTATTCCAATATAAATTATTGTTTTCTAGGAACTGACTTTTTCCTGCACGTTTTACTAAAGCTTTATGTAAGCTTCTATAGTTTTCTAATTATTGTAATTGTTGAAATTAAATAAAATTTATTAAATAAAATTAATTTCAACTACATAATGCAAATTTTCACATTTAAATAGAATTCCAAAGATTCTTGCTCGTAGATTACAAACCATTCAAATAGAACGATAATTAGTACAAAGTGAGTCTTAGTCAAACGTGAAACGCAACCCTCTGCATAACCACCATGCTATAGCTGCACACTGCTTACCCCATGCTAAAAAACGAACAATGGGAGCCCTCCTAAATATTGTAAAGCTGTAAGTCATGCAAACTTTTACTTTGGCGGTAGTGTTAGGGTTCGATGACGCGGTTGGTAATTTTTCTGGGGGTTTGTACCCTCTTTGATGCAACTGCAATCGAAGTTACTGGCGAAATCAGTATGAATCGTGACTCATAAGTACTAAGACATAATCAATCAAAAATTCGAAGCGTTGTTTTTATAGTGTGTGTTTTGTTCTCTTCTTTTTAATTGTGTGACTAGTTGCAATAAAGGTTTGAAATTTTCTTAATAATCTACGTATATTTTTTATATTGAAATAAGTTTTAGTTGCTTTTAAATTTTTTTTATAATTTCATGAACTTCTTTCAAAATGATTTTTAAAGACAACTTTGAACCAGTACAAATAGTACAGATTGTACAGACTCAACAAACAGTGAGTGTAATTAAAATCTTTGAAGTTTTAAGTGAGAAAAGCTCAAATAACGGACAAACGAACTATTTACTAGAAACTAAAGTTACAAATTAAAAAAATAATTACTTAAAACAACTTGTTTAAGAAGAAAAACACATGTAAAAAAAATTATTTTTAGAAATAATTTAATAACAGAAATTGAATTGAAAATGCCACTAAAAATGTCATCAGTTCTGAAGCAAGTCGGATGGAAAGGATTAGTTCGAAAAATGTTCTTTATAACAAAATATGTATGTCATTAGCAACGAAGCTTCTAATCTATTAATCCTAATTATTTTGCGTTAATTGGCTTTGGGCTTTCAGCTTTTACGTCATGTTTGTCATTTAAAAACTGTTGTAACTGGAAATAATTTGCAAATTTATTAATTTCTTATAGGAAAGGATAATTTTCAAAACTGTTTTCAACATGTTCATGAGCCGTCAGTGTAAATAATTGTTCTAGTAAGCTTTTTTATTGGTTTCTTCTTAAGTGGGTTGTGGTTTTTTTTTTTTTAATTGTAATCAGGAATCATTAATGGTCAATAAAATTCTAAATCCTGCCTTGTCTTATATTTCTATTTTCGCTTATATCTGTGATATTAATTTATTTCTTTAAACGGACACTTGGAAAATCGCACAGTTTAACTTTCATATAAATTATTTCTTTGTATCTTTATAAATAATCGAATTATTAGCCCGACTTGTATGTACTTCCTGAGACATCCCGTTTAATCCATTCCGAATTCCAAAATTTGAAAATTTTTGAAACCACATGTTCGACACCATAGAAGACAATTGTTTTTAATAAGCTTAAAAAATTATTGTGGTAAAATTTAAACCCGGCTAATGCCTTGGAAGGCAACTAAGTAATGTGTTCCATAATAAATTGGTGACTAAGAATGATCATCAATTATGAGTTATAAAAAGCTTCGAATTTCCACTTTGCAAAGCATTAGATGCATTAAGTATGTACTGTTTTACATCGTCAGCAAGTTTAAGAATTCTTACTTCACTTGATGCTGATTCAAAAAATTGCATTAAAAATCTTTGAAGCATTAACAAAAAATTATAACAAAATTTAGACCGTTTAAATTAATTTTTATCGTTGTCTTCGTATATTCAACAAGATTGTCGTTGACATAATTTTTTCTCAGTATGGGAAGTTGCCTTTATACGATTTTCTAAAAATCGTAACAGAACGATTTTTAATTTATTAACATAAACGGAAATAAATAAAACAACGAAAAATACATACATTGGAAAATAGGAGATTTGGTAATAAATCTATCTATATATGAAAACTTAATTAAATTGAGCATCTTCAATAATTTGATAACAAAAAGAACGCGCGCTCAACTCGATGATTTTAAGGGGGAGTTACTCACTAGAAAATTCAAAAATTCGACAGAGGCTTAGGCTGCGGCGCGTTGGGGCGCGTCTCTTCCCATTGCCCAATACCCAAGGACAAATGATCACTATGCTGTTCATTTTTTGAAGCTGTGGAAGGTGGTTTCTATGGTCCCGGTACAGCTGATTAAGTGTAATTTACTGAAATCAGTTGTTATCCACCGTAAGTTCAGCCGTTTCAGTGCTAAATGTATGGCAAACTTTAAACGCGTTTTTCTCCGAACGACATTTTTCAAGACGGGCGCACGTTTTTCTCAAAAACTATTGAACCGATTGACTTGCGGTTTGGCACACATATTGAAGGAACCTCCATTTATGGTTGGAACTAGGTTTATTTTAAAAGCTTGAATATTTCAGTTCCAGTCTGATGTTTTGGTTGAAAATTTTTCAGAAAAATTGAACTTTGTTTATTAAACAGCTGCCATTTTGATAAAAATATTTGTACTTGCTTAGTTCTAGTTCGGACGAGAACTACATTCATATAGATGGAAAAAAATTAGGTTTTTGTTTCAGGCGATTAGCATCGCCGCAACCCGAATGGACGAGCGTCTCTCGCCGCGACCTACATAACAGCGCATAACTTGCATACATTTCAATAAAGTATGTCATAAAAATTTGTATTGTTGGTTTAAACATGTCTTAATATGTTTGAAAAATCCCGACACTGTACGTTTGACAGTTTTCGCAAAATTAATTCCTAAAAATTACTTTCAAAACACGCTTCTAGAGAGTAATACCCCCTTAATTGCAATGATCTTACAGAATCCTTACAGAAAGCTAAAATATTTCTTTGGACATGAAAACTGATCCACCATTTTTGGGGACTTAAATTAGTTTAAAATCAGTTTGCGATTTATTTTCTTAAAAAAATAAAAGACACGCAATTTTAAACAAATTAAACTTGATATCTCTTGATTACTTTATTTAAAAATCATTAATTAATTCTCCACTGCAAGTTTAATATTTACAGGAAGTGCTCGTTATTTTTTCTTCCGCCTAACTAGAAAATTTGATATGTGAATAATATATTAAATTTCGTCATGAAGGTACACCATTCTGTGAACGAAACGAGTCCATAATCGTGTAAAACGCATCTGGACGACTTGTCAAGACACAATGAATAGGAAGCGGTCTTCAAGCGATTTTCTCGCCGGTATCCTTATGATTACCGTACGCTCCGCTTAAATAATAAGACAATATCAACCGCAAATTTGATACCGCGGGAAATTCGATACAACGAAATGGAAGACGGGGCAACGCGGTTGAAAAAATCGCAGAAATAAATATAGAGCAAAAGGTGAACGTTAAATGGGTAATTTTAGACAAAAATCACTGTGCTTGACATCAAAACTTACAAGGTTTCGATTTTGAAGTACTCGTTGTAAGAAAATATCTATTTTGTATTTGGGAACATAGTGTGACAGGTGAAATATACATAAATGGGAAATTGTAATTTGCTGTTTAGTTCGTTTTGAAAATGAATCCAAGATTATACAATAGTAAAGTGTGAGTGATATTTTATTTACAAAAATTCGAGTTTTGTCGTTTTGCGTGTGAGTTTGTGTGAGAATTTAAAATTACTTTTGAGGTCGAGTACTGTTTTCTTATGGTGTCGAGATAGTTTTGAAATTCTAGCACCATACGAAATCAGTTCTTAGCATCAAAAATCTTCGTTGTGGAAATCGTAGGTAAGTACATAACTTTGGCTGCATATAATAAGAAAATGTCTATCAGACGCTAAATTGTGATTATGACAAAATTAAACAAACAATAATTTTTGAATTGCAGTAGCTTCTGATTAAAAATTCGAAATGTGTCATCTTAAACGTTATATACAGCCTGTTCACGGGAACAATAGCTAACTTTTTTATTTCAAGAGATAGAAACTTGGTTAAATGGACAAAGTTTAAGCACCTTGCAATGCGCATTTCGCGCAATAAATTTTAAAACAAAAGAACATCGTTGCTAAGATACAAACGATTAATTTTTTAAATTGAACAGCCTGTATATGTTTATATTTTTATGTTGCTCTGGTTGCCTGCTATAATTAATTATAAAATTTTTTCTCTCTAGGATCACTAGAGTTAACAAAAAAAAAAAAACAATAATTTCTTGCATTCTAGGCGTTCACGAATTATTCTACAATAGCTAACTTTTTTATTTAAAGAGATACAAACTTGGTTAAATGGACAAAGTTTAAGTACCTTTCAATTCGCATTTCGCGCAATAAATTATAAAACAAAAGAACATCGCGTTACTAAGATACAAGCATAACGATTAGTTTTTTTAATTGAACACCCTGTATATTTTTATATTTTTAAGTTGCTCTGGTTGTCTGCTATAATTAATTATAAGACAATTTTTCTCTAAAACCGCTATTAAGAGTTTCGGAGAAAATAATTTTGCAAATTTCATTATAATAATTATAATAGTGGTAAATAAATAATTTCTAATAATTTCTTTTATTATTATTGATGTGAGATGCATGAGACATATTGGTGCGTTCCGAAAGGTGAAAAACATTTGTAAAGCAATTTGTTGCAAGAGGAGGATCGATAACAATAGTTTTGCTTTTTGATTTTTTATTATTTTATTATTTTATTTTTTAACTCCTTAACTAGCTATCCTAAAGAAAAATTGTCTTATAATTAATTATAGTAAGCGACCAGAGCAACTTAAAAAAATAAAAATATACAGGTTGGTCAATTTAAAAAATTAATCGTTATGCTCGTATCTTAGCAACGCGATGTTCTTTTGTTTTATAATTTATTGCGCGAAATGCGCATTCCAAGGTACTTAAACTTTGTCCATTCAACCCAGTTTGTATCTTTTTAAATAAAAAAGTTAGCTATTGTAGAATGTTCCCGTGAACAGACTGTATATGTACAGTGCGATTCTAAAGTAACTGATAACTTTTGAACGGCTGGAGCTATCGTTATGAGAAAAAACAGGTCTATTTTTAATTTTTGCGTACAAAATGCTGGTGTTACCAAAAATTCAATTCCACTTCCGGTAAAACCGGAAGCGATGTCAACTTTCTTGTTTTAAATGGAACAGCCTGTATATTTTGACGTTTTTGGAAAGGTGACGGAGAGACGAATCCAACGATACCACATATGTTCAACTTTAATTTGAAAAGTAGCAAGATAGGCAGCAATAATTTTTCTGTAATATGTTATTTTTTTAAGCAAGATTGGCCAGAAGTTCGTAATAAAGATTTGCTTTTATTTGTTTATTATTTGTTTTGTAGCCGATTAGTTAGTAAATGTCTATTAATGGTTTCAATGTTATTTAACACTAAAAATGTTCTAACTAAGGAACACATAAAGAAAATGGCAGAAAAGTTATTGCTGCCGCTCTTGTTACTTTTCAAATTAAAGTTGAACATATGGTATCGTTGGATTCGTCTCTCCGTTGTCTTTCCAAAAAGATAAAAATATACAGTGTGTTCCATTTAAAATAAGAAAGTTGACATCGCTTCCGGTTTCGCCGGAAGTGGAATTGAATTTTTGGCAACACCAACATTTTGTACGTAAAAATCACCTGGTTTTTCTCATAGCGACAGCTCCAACCGTTTAAAAGTTATCATGGGGGGATAAATGGAGCCCTAGTTTTCTTGCTGATTACTGCTGGATGCCGCAGGGACAATATATCGTCGTAAAACATCCGCAACAACATTTTGAAGTAAGTGTAACATTAAGAGCATACCGATATTGATATATTCAGTATAACACACAACACTTCGTAGCAAACAATGTATGGGTGATAGAGAAAAACCAAGGTCATTTTCTGCTTTCTAGTGAATTTTACATAACATACGCCCCGTTTTTTCCATGTCACAAAAAAAGTTGTTGATTTTTGTTTACCAGTGTTATCAACCAAATTCAGAGAGTTTACTTTTGTTGAGCTGCTAAAACCCAAAAAAAGGAACATGTAATTTAATTTTAAAAAAATTGACAAAATTTTCAATTTTTTTAAAATATGTTAACAAAAATTTGCACATACCCTCAGAATTCTAAGCAATTTTTTCAAATAACTTTTTTGGGTATAATGTATAACCTCACTTATTTAGTAGCATAATTTTTAAATTACCCGCCACACTGGTCACGTGACTATTTACCAGAACGAAATTTACCTTATTTCAACAATAAAAAAATTCCCCATATGTTGCAACATTTATGCCGGTCACTGAATTTAAAAGGAGCAAAAGGTAACCAGAATCAAAGAGAAAAAGTGACCAAATGAAGAAAGATAAATATACTACATAAAAGTCTGAAAAAATGGATAAAAACAGTTGAAATTGAAGATGCTTAGGAAGATGATACATTAGAGGTGACAAAGAATAAAGCCAAACTGAAAAGGATCCTGGGAGAAAAACCTATATTAATAGCAAACCCGACTAAAAAAAAAAAAAAAACACACACACCAAGGGAAAATATTACGACAAAAGCTAAAAATTGGCATCAGAAGGATACAGTAGCAAAAATAGGGCTAATGAAAGGAAATAAATTGACATGAACAAAAGAAACAATGGAAATTCAACAACTAATGACGACTAAATTACTATAGAAGTTCTGAAACGTAAAGAAATATTGACAAATACGGAGATTGGAAGATTTATGGAATGAATTCAAGCATACAACTAAGAAAAAAAAAAGTTTATCTAAAAGTACAGACAAAAAGAAACAAATCGCTTGATGGAGTAAGGAAGAAAAAATGTTTAAAAAAAGTACTCCTGGAAAACATAAAAATATTCCAAGCATACAAATCAAAGAAAAAACGTTAATAAAGAAGAAAACTTATTGAGAAAAATTCAGAAAAAAACTAAAAAAAGACGGAAAATAATGGAGAAAAATTTTGTGTTAATACTGACCATGAAGAGTCTATTTCTGATTGACTGAATTTCCTGTTTCCGTTCTTCCCTCCGTTCGTCTTTGGAATTTTGCTCGCCGTGCTCCCATTTGCTCTTGACGTCGGACATTTGCACGAAATGGAAGGGTTTCTCTTTTTGGGCTTTTTTCGCTCTAATGAGATCGGCGTCCTCGCCTACAATAACACGCACAAAAAATGTTCATGAATGAATCAATAATAATAAAAAAAAATAATAATGTTTGTGAATGAATAAAAAATCGATTTGAAAGATCGGTATATACAGGATGTTCAAATTGAAGTCGGCCAACTTTGTTACTACTAAAGATACGATGTTGGTTAAATTACCAAAGTAGTAGTGTTTTTTCTTCCGATTACGAAGGTAAAATTTTAAAAACAATTGAACTTCGCGTAGGTCTTTCGTCGCCATGGGATTTAAAGTGACGTTTTCGTAATTATTTTTTTTAACTGTAATTGTTTAACTGTATTAAAAGCGCCATTTTTTTATTTATGACAAATCTAATTAGTTTATTCTTGACTTGTTTTATCGTTAGCTGTGAAAATGAAAATAAATAAATACAATTTTAACGGTGATTCAGTTTTAAGTGATGCGCAATTTTAACTGTCGTTTTCTTCCAATCCTTTAAATCGGGCAAAGTTAACTGCCTTTTAACTGTCAAACTGTGCCTTTCGATTGTTTTAACTGTCGTTTTAACAGCAACGTTGTTTTAGTTTTTCTTTGTATTTCTTTGTTAAATATTTTAACTGGCGTGTTGATAATAGTCGACAGTTGAGACAACACTTTTTGTCATTTGTTTTACATAATTTGTGAATACTTTGATAATTTTTGTTTGTTAGCTGCGATTTTTAACTGTCTTGTTAGTTTTCGTGCGCTTTTAACTCAATTGTTAAATTGTAATCAGTTAGCTGGCGCCGTCGCGACGCGTCGCCCTTTACCGACATTACATAACTGTAATATATTTTTAATTTAATTTTAACTGGTTACAAAGTGAATTTGGAATTTTTCATATTGCACTTGTTTCAACTGGTTTTAACCGGACATCCTGTATAATGAATTCATTCTAAAAGTACTTAAACCCAAGTTTTACGTAATGTCGATAAAGTGGGCGATTTTTTCTTTTGTAAAATTGGGTTCGATCGTTTTTTTTTTTAAACCCAAGTTTATGTCGATAAAGTAGGCGACTTTTTATTTTGCAAAATTTCGTTCGATCGCTTTTATTTTAAACCCAAGTTTATGTCGATAAAGCGGACGACTTTTTATTTTGCAAAATTGCGTTCGATCGCTTTTATTTGCAACTCAAGTTTATGTCGATAAAGTAGGCGACTTTGGGAAATTGGGTTCGATCGATATTAAAAGACACAACATTTTTTAAATGGAATACCCTGTATATTTACGTAGCAGTCGGTAGAAAATGAAATTTTGCACAAAATCTTCTTATACTAATTACTATATGCCAGAAATGAAAAACAAAAGAGCTACGACGATATTAACATAAGTCATCGCACAAGGGATAACTTCGTTAGTAGAGAAGCTACGATGTTGGTCAATACATCAAAAAAGTGTAGTTTTTTCTACTGATTACAATGGCATAAAAAAACATATGCGAGTCGCATTTTCGAACTAACAACAACGAAAAATTTATGAAACATCCTGTATATTTTAATTGATAAAAAATTAAATTTTACATCGAATACTCTTCTAATACAGTGAGATCGAAAAAAAAATTAGTCAAAGTAAACCATGAACAAAAATCGGCATGTCTTTACTTAAATCACTATTTATTTCTTAATGTCAAATTGACGTTTGTCAAAAATGTTGTCCAAACAAATCAAAGCTTTTCTTTTAGAATTCTATTTTTGAAATGGAAATGAAACAGGAAACGGTAAATGGCAATATTCTTACGTAGCCTGTTATGAAGAATTTCAGAATGATTTTCCTATTAAGCTTTGATTTGTTTGGACAACATTTTTGACAAACGTCAATTTGACATTATGAAATAAATAGTGGTTTAAGTAAAGACATGCCGATTTTTGTTCATGGCTTACTTTGACTAATTTTTTTTTCGATCTCACTGTAGTACAACCGTAAGATGAAATGTCAACATTTAATATAAAATAAGTAAATGAGTATCAAAGCAAGCAGTTCGAAAATGCGACTGGCAATTGTTTTTTTTTGAGTATGTCATTGTAATCAGCAGAAAAAACTACTCATTTTTGATGCATTGACCAACACCGTAGCTTCTCTACTAACGAAGTTATCGCATGTGCGGTGACCTGTATTAATGTCGTCGTAGCTCTTTTGTTTTTCATTTCTGGGTTATAGTAGTATAAGAAGATTTTGTGCAAAATTTCATTTTCTACCGACTCTTACATAAATATCGAGGGCATTCCATTTAAAAAATGTTGTTTTTTTAATATCTCGAAAACGCGAAGTTCAATTGTTTTTAAAATTTTACCATCGTATTCGGAAGAAAAAACGCTACTGCTTTGGTAATTTAACCAACATCGTATCTTTAGTAGTAAGAAAGTTGGCAATAGTGCCGACTTCAATTTGAACACCTGTATATACACATTTGAATATCTTTGCTCTGACGTCACCTAATCCCATTTGTCAAAATCGCGAATCCACTAGCCATATAATATCTACATAATTCCATATTTCATCTATTTAATTCCTTCCCCCTTTTTATCTTCCTCCTGGTTTACTTCCTCACATTCAATCAATAAATTTCGTATGATGTTCCTTACCTTCTATTTCCTCTTCCGGTTCTTCTTCTTCAGATGAACTTTCCTCGATGGGTATTCCATTGAGGGAATCGTCCGTTACGCCGATATCCATGCCTTTGGCTTGGAATCTTAAAAAAATCACAAGAATGTACCAAATACTCGAAAGGGAAATACATTTACTAAACATTTCAAATTATTATTATTAGTATTAAATTTGATGACTTCAAATTGCATATATAAAGGTTGGTGTTTCTTAATGTTTAAAGAACATTTTTTTACTGGAGTCTACGAAGGTTTCATAAATAACTAGCTGAGATGACAGTCGTTGTCCTGTCATTTTATACCATCAAAATTTCCGACTTTTTCCGTGGATTTTTCAAAATTTTTCTTTCATACAAACCTTGTTCTGACAATTACGAACACAACAAAAAAGTCAGCCAAATCGGTCAAGCCGTCAAGTGATGCTCCGTCATACATGTGGCAATTGATTTTTATTTATATACAGTGTGTCGCAATTTAGACAGCACCACCCCTGTATTTTTTTTATATATTATCGATTTAAAAAATTTCTTTTTGCTAATTATACCCCTCACTAAATTATACTTTTAGGGTATGTTACTTTCCCTTCACGGTAAAATGCTAGTCTACTACGATTTAAAATAAACAGCAAAATTGAAGAAGTCGTATAAGGGAATTTTTTTATCAAAAAAACTTGTTAATAAAAGTTGTTCAGAATCGTCCAAATTTCATTAAAAACAAAAAAAATTGAAAATCTCTCTAAAAAAATTTCTTAGTCCAAAAAATGCGAGTAATAATCTCACAAGTTGGCCATGATTTGTTATTTTAGTCTTTTAATTCAATACAATAACAAAAAACGATGCTTAATTACTTAAATAACCGTATTTTCAATTAAATCACAATTAGCATTTGTACATTTTTTGAGATTTTCAATTTTGTTTGTTTTTAATGAAATTTTGGATTTAGCTTATTTGTACGATTCTGAACAACTTTTATTAACAAGTTTTTTTGATAAAAAAATCCGTAATACGACTTCTTCAATTTTGCTGTTTATTTTAAATCGTAGTAGACTAGCATTTTACCGTGAAGGGAAAGTAACATACCCTAAAAGTACAATTTAGTGAGGGGTATAATCAGGAAAAAGAAATTTTGTAAATCGATAATATATAAAAAAAAATACAGGGGTGGTGCCGTCTAAAGTGCGACACACTCTAGAACAAAAAATCTGTCACAGAAGAAAAGTTGATAGTTGCTTTTCACAATTTTGGACGCTATTCCTCGCTTTATTTCCTTGTTTGATTTTCATTACTATTAGTACTTGCGTTCTCACAGTTGTTTTCTATGATAATAGTTTATGCTGGTAAATAAATTTCCAACGTTATTGTCGGTGCAATGAATTAAATTATTTTAGCAAGACCTTTGCAGCACTGTCAGTAATTTGATTTCAGAATAACTTCATTTTAGAACATAATTTTTATAGCTTCATTTTTTCAGAAAACAAAACAAAAATTGAAATGTAGTTCAAATCTGATTATTTGCGATTTATATCTGTGTCATTAAATAAGCATGTTTACCACATTTTAATTTGCATTTTTTACAATTTGAGAGATTCCCATAAAGACTTGAAACCCATCAGTAAAAATACATGTCCTTGTATTTGTCTTTCAAATATCCTTCATTTATTTATCTCGTCTACATGAACAATGTATAAAAAATTGCCCAACAAAGTTTCGTGCAACGTTTGGCATTTCGTAAAAGACGACATTACAGGAGCAATTATTTCGTAAACTGCGCGCTGCTGAACCGCCATTTAACTTTCTACAATCACGTTTCCGTCAAAATTACGGTCATGTTTTCAACTACCGGCACAACGTGGCATATCAATACATATTCAGAACAATGCAGGCCATAACAACACGTATGTCCGGTCGATTTATACCACGGTCAGATTCCATCGTCAAAAATATGTAAAACTTTCTGCCAACCAACGGCGTAAGATCGTCACGCTGCACATAAAGGAACGAGGTGGCCTTGTAAAATCTCTCAAAACTGTTACGTTCACTTTCGGTATCTTTCTTTTAAGGCCACAAATCATAACTAAAGTCCTATCTCCAGGAATAGAGAGAACGTAAGTCGTTCGTTCGTCGATAATAAGTTGATTTATTACAGTTATCGATTTAAAAAATCTAACTTTTTAATCGATATTGCGATAGAATCTAATAAACTGTTATTACAGTTTTAACTTGAGCAATAATAGAATGTTGCCGTTTTTCTTTGATGGACAAAAAAATTATAATAAAATATTTATTAAAAATATTTGTTGAAGATCATATAATTTGCTTTTGACAAACATTTTTGAAAAGTAGAACGAAAATAAAGTCTGCTGTTGATTTGTATGGAACTCCCATTGTATGCGATACATATGAGCGATTGAACAATAAAGTTCGAGTTAGATAGATGTAAAATTTTTCAAAATAAAGGTTTGCTTCGACAGGCGTGGTGGTTTCGATCTTTAAGATCTCGTTAGTACATGAGAAAGAGGAAGGTAAAGGACGTAGAACTTAAAAGATGGTTACTTTGTTATTATTACACAACGTTGGTAGTTTTGGTTTCCTGGCACATACTTGGGCGAAGCATTACTTAGATGGTTCGGATTACTAGTGACTGGAGGCCTAAAAGCTTACATTCTAGATTACATTAAAGTGAAGTATTAATCCAAAATATAAATTGAAACAAATAATAATATTAAGTACAAGAAAAACGCGTGATAAACACCAGGATATTGTTTATAAATACAACCATAAAATGCATCATAAGCTTTGCAGAAACCGACTCTACTAAACATCAGACAACAGAAATGCACACCGAAGCCGCTTTGCCAAGTAACGTTTTGTTGTCATTATTAAATTTATTATTATTATTTAAATTATTAAATATTTTATTAAATAAATAAATAAAAATTCTTCAAGGTAATATGAAAGTCCAATAAAACCACACACATGTTTTGTCCAATAGAAACAAAAACAAAATATTCCTTTCGAAGAAAATGTTGATGACCAGAAACCTTGCCCAAAGTATAATTCCAATCAAAAACGCCCAATCTGTCCAACAAGATGTTCTGAACATTAAAAAATACTGTTCTTTAATTGTAAATTCAACATTTTGTTCTTTAACTCCATTATCCAAATTTTTATGGTATAATTTAATAATACAATCATTTAATTTTTTTTATTTCAAAAGAAAATGATTGAAACGTAAAAAAAATTTTAGTTCAAAAAGACAACCTAAAAATCTTTAAAATTAATTTTTTCAAATTTGTATGCAATAATTATGATAAATATTATGTTATAAATATTTGTAGACCTTTTAAATTTTTTTGCGAATATTATAAAACAAACAACAAAAACAAATTTTTCTAACTTTTCACGTATGTTTATTAATATTGTATATTCGCTACTCAAATCTGTGCATGGTTCAGCAGACTGAATACGAATAACTAAATAACATACTCTTCACGTGCATAACGTGTATCATTTTTTGTTCCGTAATTACGGATATTTGTATATACTTTTATCATATAATTATGCATATAATTTTGTCATTGCCGTCCAATTTGTTACTTATTTACCCCCCAGGTTCCCTTTGTTACTTGCATGAACGATCCTAATTTGCATTCCCGTTTTTTGTAAATTTCCGTTCAAAATTAAAGATACACACACAAATTGTTAATGAAAAATGTCAAACAAGTTTCCATTGAATAATTTTTAAAGTACGCAGTTATTTGATTATCTTACTTCTATAGAAATATTAAATTAAACACGATATAAGTCATTTGTAAGCGTATTTAAATGATTCATTAATTCAATGTCTTCCAAGAAGGTGATTTAACGTTTAATTTCGTGATGAAATGGCTAAAATTAAACATTTTATCTTATCTTTACAAATATGTTAATTTTATTCTCACGTTGACTTTGTAAAATGATGATCCCCAGATCAAACTTTTCATGCTTAGCCCTCTTGGGGTAAAAAATGTAATGACTGCGCTTCTAAATGAAGGGATGTCAATAAAACAAACATGGCTGACTCGTTGCATGTTTAGTAAAAAATTAATACAAATGGGTGAATTATAAAAAATACAGAAGAAATAATGTCCAACAGAGTGATAAATTGAAGAAGATAAAGGAAACAACAGTTTTATGCTTTCCATAGACTATATAAGACTGTATAAAGGCAATTAAATTATATAATCTTAATGTAGCTTATACAGTTTTCACCCATTAGTTGAAAACACATAAAAAACAACTGAAAAATGAAACTTGTTTCTGTCATAAACGTCGCAAAATAGGGAAAGTATAGCCAAGGTTGTATGCTTCGAGTATCGATCTTATAAGATGGAACCTATGTTCCAATTAAAACAACATTCTATATGAAGCAAAAACACTACCCAGGCAAAACTCTTAATCAATGGATATTCGTAGAAAACAATAAAAACTGATGCAAAAAAAAGATGACCAAAGAGAAGAAGAAGAAGAACACTCCTTAATTTTGGTATGCAATATTTTTGTTGAACGATTACTTTTTCCTATTTCCGATTTATATCAATATTTTTAGTGGCATTTGTTAATTCCATTCAAAAATGCAAAACAAAATTCTCTTATTATCATTGCCCATGAAGGATAAGTTTCTGAGAGAAAATTGAAAAGTTACAAAAAATTAACAAACAATCTATTATGCTTATACTATAGATTTTTTCTCTCTCTGATTCTCGACGCCAGTTGCTCTATTCTAGACATACTACAACCTCCTGAATCATCAATATCATTTCGAATCACTTTGTATTTATTAAATTCTTGAATCATGACTTTGTATAGGAAACTCCCCTTTATTGACACACATGAAGTGGAAAAATTTTAGCATTGACTTTAGGCAAAAAATACTATCACCCCATGCTGTATAGTAGAGTTGGTTATTTGGTTGCAATGACAATTTGTACTTTTCCATCAATTCATTGTTACAGAATCTGCGACTGTAAAACAAATAAATGAATGGATGATTACCGGAATGACAAACGTAGCAAACAAACGGTAGATCAGTAGTTGAAAATACATCACAAACTTCATAAATACGTCACAAAATCCATAAATGTTTACTATGTCGAATAAATAAACGTAAGCTAATGGCTGGTTCGATACTGATAAACTTGAAAACCTAACAAAATCCAAACAAATTTCCATATTTGTGAATCTTTTAAAAAATGGAGTGACAATTTATGACTCGTGGAAGCAGGTGTTTTGCTCGATTTAATCGTTTTTTATAGTCAACATCTCGTGAAAGACGGCCAGATTCAACCACAAACTTCTCTTTAACCGTTTGTCCTTGAGTCCGATTTTTTTTTTACACTCCGTATGCATATCACATTGAGAAGATGACAAATAAATAATAAAAGCTATTTATGTGACGGTCGTCCGGTAAAGATCGAAAAAATATCGCAATTAATTCTATATTTAGTCGATAATGTCCGCAAAAACAAAAGAAAAAACAATTACTAACAAGCAATGCATTTCTTATCAAATAACAGCATGATTGACAGATAATTAAGACGTTTTAATTTTAATTTCGTAGCGAATTAATTAAGTTTGTCCGCAAAACAATGTGAATTCCTTCTTACAAACTTTAATTAGTTTGTTAATTGAAAGGCGCATTCTTTAAACGTAAAAGCGGACATTTTGCAACACAGCAGACATGTGGTACACAAAACCAACACCCTTCTACAGGACAGCTGGCTTAACATCGAGGCCCTTGCAGCAAGGGGCTGTCGAAACCAACAAACATTCACCCTCGTGAATCGGTATGTAGATGAATAATCAGAAAAAAGACACAACGGGCCAAAGTGAACATTTTAAAGCGCAATAATCGTGCTCCATTGTCATTAAACAAAGGGCACGGATCAATTTTCACGAAAAACACGTTATAAACAAAATATTTCGTAATGTAACTACTCCACCTTCCAGTTAACGCGTAAACATTAACCGCAAAAACATCGTTAGGTTGGTAAAGAAAAACATTATTTGTAAAATCGAGGCTCGGGGGAGCCGGCGCTCACATTCTAAAACCGATATTTACTCGTATACTACACGACATGTAGGGTTTAAACTTTCGCCCAACGTCCGTTACCCCACTTACGTTATGTTCTAATTTATCGCATAAAAAAATTCTTACCTAATCCGCTAGAATTCCTTAAAAACTACACACAAAAACGCAACTACACAAAAGCGGCGCAATATTCAGTTCAACTTTGGATTGACTGAAGCGCGCATAATCGACATGAAGATGGCGGATGGTGGGGTACACGACGAAATACGTCCGTGCGATTGGATAATTTAACTTGGGACGCTTCAGTACTGCCAACGTAGTTCTAACAACCCCCATTATCTGGGGTCAGGGTGTGGTATTTTCCCTGACACTGTGACGAAATTGGAATAGGTGATTAAGGGCTGTCTGCGATTGATGAATCATTCTATCGCAATTACAATAAACATCGGCTACTTTATTTAACATTTTAGGGTTGGGGAATTCGTAATCGATAATATTGGTACACGGTTCGTGTAATTACGTCTGTTCGGTGCTACATGCAGTGCGGTTCGTTATGGAAGGAACGTTGTTTAAAAGTTTTTTTTTTTTTAATGTTCCACACACAAAATTTTTAATATTTATAAAATGCATTAATATTTTTAATAAATCAATGTTACAGAGTATGAAAAATAATTAGAAAATAAAAACGTTGGCCAATAATTCTAAAAAATCGAAATTTTAGTCACAGTAATGTAGATTATTGCAGAATTTTTCAACAGTAACACAGGATGAGTTACCTGATTATATACTTTTTGTGATATTATTATTTTATCATAATTTTGATTTATCAATTACATGTTCAAAGATGGTACATAACAAGAAAAAACAATAGGCAATTTTTGAAGCTAAGAAGCCTCCTAAATGAAAATTGTTAAACTTATTTAAACAAAAGGTAAACTAAATGTAATTAAAAACAAATACAAAATATCATAATAATTTATTGAAGGACACAATAATGAAAAAGAGAAATTCCTCAAATGTGTATAGAGTACTCTAAAAACTAACATAAACGCAATTATTGTGCCTTAAAAAAGAATAACAACGTGTTATCGAGGACCAATGATGGTTTCTGGGTTATATACCATCGTCAGTATGGCTATTGTTATAACAAGTACGTTATCATTTAAAACAGATGCACTGCGCCACCTATCAGTGAGTGGCGTAATCATCATCAATCAGGGTTTCCCTGTCGGCCATAAGGAAGTACATATAACGTTTATGATTTCATCCACCCTTTATGAAAAGCAGTGACTTATATTGTATAAAAAATATGTAATAAATTACCTTCAGATCTGAAACAGTTACATCAGATAAATAAATTCAAATTACTACGTGTCATGCAAATTACTAATAACTATTACTGTTATATTTTCCTACTGTCTTTTTGTTTTCTATGTGGGGTTGCTACCCTATAGCGTTCTCATAGGCTCAGGGGTGCATCCAGAATTGTGTATTGTTCATTTTGGCATTTTGTCAAATTGCAAGTTCCTTATTTTTGAAAGTGTTTCTTTCAATTGGGCTTTCCGGCAAAAATTACAACACCAGACCTTAGATTTCTTTTTTTCATCCATTTTGTATCGTGAATGGTTCCCGGAAGAAGTCGTCATCCAACATCGCTTAGAATTATTGTGTTAGTTTTTGTGTGTAAGCCCTAGGCCTGAAGATAAAAAAAATCATATAGATAATTAAAAAACAAAACTATCTATGTGGCGACATCTATCGGCTAAGATATTATCTACGTTATGTGCTACAATATGGACCATACATAAACACAAATAAATAATTCTATTTTATTAACGTAAGTCATGACTTATAGCATATGGTATTAAGACTTAAGAATAAAATAATTTTATCTTTTTCCTTTAAATATTTTTTCACTAAACATCTTAATTATTCATTACTTTTTCTTTATCGATTTTTTTTATGAACATGCTTTTGCATTTCTTTATTCTCTATTTTCTTCTTTCCCTCGTTGTCACACTAAACGTTATAATTAATTTTTTAATTAATTAATTGTTACTAGAATTATAACTTCACGTCACCAAGCTTCTCATTTTCTTGTTTCTATTGTTATCTCCGTTCATTGCATTGCATTGCGGCATTGAAAAATTTGGTGTGGCTAAAAATTAAAAGCTTTGTATAAAAAAAATAATAAATTATAAAAAAATGATTGCACTTAACAGTTTGATATAGATACATACCATTTTTTTAATTATTATTATAATTTTAACTAATGTTATGAACATTTCTTATAATTTCCAATTTTATTTTTCTTCTTTATGTTATTTTATATTCGAATTATGCCATCTACTTCATTCGTACCTGGAACAGACTATAGTTTTTGTCTATACTCATTTGTAGCGCACGTCAATTCGTTTTGTTAAACTTGAGAACACTTCATTCGTATAGCAGTGTTGCCACCATTCATATTTAATGTATCACTAGAGAAATAACAATAATTCATAAATTTTATTAATGATTACAGAAAATACATTAATATTAATGCATAAAAAAATGACATTAGATTATACGAATAAGATGTTTTATGCTACTAAATTTATATTTGTACAAAATGAATGATGTTTAATCATCCAAAAGTCCAATAGATGGCGCATGATCTACTAATAAAAATAAATACAAAAAATGTACAATTAAATTATTATCAAACGTCGAATTTTTTAAAATGTTTAAGATTTTCGTCATGGGAACATAAACTATAAAAACACTTCAAAAATTTCCACCTCTATAGAATGTCACTCAAAATCATTCAAACGTGTAAATGTTACAAACGCTGGTGTGGACATGTTTGTTCTTGTGTAATGTGTTTTGTATAAATAAGCCCCGTAGTTATCAAAAATTCACCTCTTTAATGAAAAATTCGATAAAATTTGGTGAGTTAAATTTTATCTTTATTTACTGAAAGAAAATCCTATGGGTGACATAACCTCAACCGTCCGAATTTACGTTTATACGTACGGCGATTTGCAAAGAAAATGATTGATTATGCAATGAAGACACTCTGAAATATTCAGGGTTACTCTTATCTTTCATGTTTCGTAACTTTTGTGAAGATCTTGGCCCCTTTTCAGCATTTTTATAAAATCAATTTGCACACGTTGCAAAATGTCACATCGTTTAAAACTTAATATAAACATGATTTTGTGTCTTTCGAGCAAATCCTAGTTTTGTAGCTTATTTACATAATTTTTGGGTTAGAATCCAGTTAATGTTTCACGATGAAAGTTTTGTTTTTTTTAATTAAAATTTGTTTTAAATGATCTTTTGTTGGAATAAGTACCCTTTTGTAACGTTAAAGTACGACTTTATTTGTCAATTGGTATCTTTAATACGGCGTACGCATTGTGTCAGGTAGGTTGTGGTACAATTACGGAGCTATACATTCGTTTATTCTTTCTATCGTTATTCTTTACCAGGCGTTTGTCTTTGTTTAGTGAATCACGCCACATTTGTTTTACGAACAGGTCTGTATTAAGGCGATTTGTTTACACTTTAACGTGTTAATGGTGGATGCGAATAACTCGTAGAGATTATACAATCGAACTTATATGCACTTACTTTATCAAACAAATGGATAAGGAAATACCGAATGTGCTTTATTTAGAACATTTTTCGGTGACCATGAATTTTATCTCTATAGTCAATGACACATATTGATAATAATTGGGTTTAAAATTTAATTATAATAGAAACTAGTTTAAATAATAATTGAATATAAGTATATAAAAATAAACAAATGAAAGGTGAACAATTCTGCGATTACTGCATTTTTGTTACATTATTTTTGTGTTCTATATTTGTACTTACTAGTCATATTGGGCTTTGATAAGATTGGGTTGGGTTTCACCTCAGACAGAGGCTTAAACATGAAAATGAAGTATATACAGATGTCCCAAAATTCACGGAAGAGCTCCACACCACGGTCTTAAGTGGCGACAAGACCCCACGGAAAAATATTTAAAAAATTTCAGTTTGTTTATTCTAGATTTCTAGAAGATGCCTTTTTCTCAAGGTAAATTTGGCAACACTTTAATTTATCCTAATAATGTATACGGTGCTAGAGTTTACAGTATCGACGGAAATAAAATAGAAGAATGAAACAAAAAAAATTACAATGTCAATAACAAATAAGATGTATGTCAAAACTGGCATACAGTTATGGCAATTTCACAACGGGTTTTTTTCACGTCACAGTTACATTTGTAAACCATTTTTACGTTAATGTGGTTTATGGGTAAATTCAGAACAACATGTTTCATGTTTTTTTTTTTTTTTTTNATTTGGCAACACTTTAATTTATCCTAATAATGTATACGGTGCTAGAGTTTACAGTATCGACGGAAATAAAATAGAAGAATGAAACAAAAAAAAATTACAATGTCAATAACAAATAAGATGTATGTCAAAACTGGCATACAGTTATGGCAATTTCACAACGGGTTTTTTTCACGTCACAGTGACATTTGTAAGCCATTTTGATTTCGATCATTTTTTACGTTAATGTGGTTTATGGGTAAATTCAGAACAACATGTTTTATGTTTTTTTTTTTTTTTTTGATGGTGTAATTTGAAGAGTGATTAATTACAAATCTGGCCATGGTCGTTCAAAATTGTTATTCCACTAATATTTTAGTGATAAATAAATTAATTAAATAATAATTCCGTATAACGAATGTTCTTTTATTTATAATTCGATTTGTTTGTATTTCTTGTCAATACATTTAAATATTGTCTTTGGAGATTATAACCAAGTTGATTAATTGTCCAATGGGTATAAGTACGACCCTGGTGGTAATAGTACATTAACTCACGTATTGAATCCCCCCGTACAGAACGGAAAAGGACGGCCATACGATCGAAAAGAAACGGCACTAACGTGTCTCGTGTCTCAAAAGTGTTGTGCGTTCGTCTCGTTTTCCGGCGCAAAGAACAAAAATGTGACGCTTGTGAGGAGACTTTTTCTCGTATTGTTTTTTTTTTTTTGATGTGCCGTTTTCCGTGCCACATTTCAATTGAACTATTTCGCTTGGAATTTATCGCACGGAAATTCGCAAAATGTCTGTGAAATTCTTTTATGTGCTGTTGCAACCGACGATGGAAGGCGTTTTGGAGTTTTTGTTCTTTATGGGCTTTATGTACTGGCTTTTTCCGAATTTTTTCACCGAGGGTTTGTCAAGGTTTGTGTCATATTTGATAATTTTGGCATGTTTGTTTTTACGTTTTTTGAGTTTAGGTTATGTCATAGGGGGAGATGTGTCAATTAATTTTTTTTTTGAAATGTCCAACTGTAGGATAGTGAAATGATAATAATGTAGTAGGAATTTAATGTGGGCGCATACGTATGGACTATTAAAAGAAAGTTGGTCAATTGCAGGTGAAATAGTTTTCTGTTGTTTAAATTTAGGAATAGTGTCGATTTGTAATTAATAGGTATTTAATATTTTTTATTTATATTGTGTGGCCCCTGTGTATATTACAAAGGGGGCATTAATATTTGTCAAAATTTCAGAAATTTTTAATAAATTGTGACAGGTATATAAACAACAACAAGAACTTCTTTTCTCTTTCGAGAAATTGAGAATATTTTTAATTGGATATGGGGCCATTTTTCTTATGCTACTATTTACTTGATATGTAGGCTATTTTTTTAAAATAAACTCAAATTAATTGAAAATGTTTTTTTATGAGCTGGGATTCAGTTTTTTTTAGATCTGTTCATAATCCAACCCAATAAAGCACAAATATTTGAATTGGATTTTATATACAGGTTCTTCCTTAAATAAGTACAGATATTTTAACAGGTGATAGCTGACAATAGCCCAACCCCAAATATGCAAAAATGACGGTCCTATGTTGAAGGGTGTGCCAGAAAAACATATTTTAAGTTTTGAGTAAAATATGACAGCAACGCCGAACAAACGTATAACCCCATAAAAGTGTACACCAGTTCAGGATACCAAACAGACCTATTGAAATGGACACAGTCCCGTACTTAGAACTGAATGCCCACATATAAAAATGACATTTTTCGAAAATTTAAAATGAAGATAGGACCGCCGTTTTTGCGGATTTGGGTTTGGGTTAAGGTCAGCTATCTGTACTTATTAAGGAAGACCTGTAGTTCAATAAGCATGTTAATTTAGGTTTGTTTGAAATAAACCCAAATATGAAAAATATTTTTTCTTGTATTGGGCTTTTGAAAAGAATTAATTACATCAAATTATAGTTAATCTTAGTAAATTACACAAGTTTTCTTTTATATGGGGCGGGGAGGGGGTGGGGGTTGATTACTCTTAAAAATGTTATGTTAAATTTCGCCAAAATCATAAACATGACGTAGCAACAAATGTTCAAATTTTTCCATTTTCACAATTCTCTTACGTTTCTTTTTCCATTTGTTCTTCTTATCGAAATGTTGCCATTTTTTTAAATTTTGCTAAAAATTAAGTCATATTCTTATTATTATTATTATTATTATTATTATTGTATTTATTCCACATCATCATTGGATTTGAAATCCAAACTTCCCAATAATATACAAAAATAAAAAATAAATAAGAATATTAAAAAATAGAAATTTGAAAGTTTGATAGTCCCTGTGTTCATTTGTGTCTGTTGCACTTTTTTTTGTTTTTTTTTCTACTCATTATGCCCCAGGATTGAGGAAGAATATCATGAAACTTAAAAAAATAATAATTATTGAATAGAATGGACGGAGCCAGAAAAAATTTTCAAAAATAAAGAAAATAGAAAGAAGAGCATTCAATAATTATGAATTATGATGTTTAACTTTCAAATGAAAAATGATTATATTTATTTTCTTTTGTTTTGTGTTGCTGTACGTTTATAGAATTAACGAACTGTTTCCCTTACAGCCGGTAATGGCT
>JAFFZR010014130.1:10208-28621 GCA_018397195.1 Lethrus apterus | reverse complement strand
GTGTTACATATCAAATTTCTAATGATTTTAATATTATCATTAAAGATCCCTCTAGCGTTTAATAAAATTTCATGATCTTGCTGTATTTCGTTATTGAACTATAGGCGTTTTTCCGAAGACCGTCAGCTGTCAAAATTTCCGAATAAATGCAAATATCTTAAAAACGAATAGACATAGACAATTATTATCTTATACAAACATATATTAGAATTACACAGGGAATTTAAAAATGTAATAATATATAGGCTGTTCCATTTAAAATTTTAAAGTTGTTCGTGGTTGCGCACAAACGAAACACTCTGTATAACTGAAAATAAGTGGTGGAGACCATGAATTCAAAAAACTTTTGTCATAAAATATTTTTTGTATTTTGCATAACAACGGAGATATCGAAGAATATCGCACTAATCTGACACCCTGTATATTTATTATTGTCCCAAAATGTGTTTTTGTATTTTATTTAAGACAAAAACGTTCAGATTTTTTTCATCTGTTTTATTATTTATAACTTTTTATCGTTAACAAGTTATATTTTAAACAAACGATAACAATTAATAGTGAATTTAGGTCTCTATAATAATATTTTCGCATTGAAAGTTAATATTTGTGTATTTGGTTTTCGTACCTGTTAACTTAAAAGCCATTTGTTTATTTATTTATTCACAATTGTGTTTGCATTGTAACGTTACAACAATTACCTCTTAAGAAAACAGAAAGAGAAAGTAAGATCTCGTTCTGAATTATTTAACAAACTTCGGGAAAAATATAACATTAGTTTCCATCTGCTCTTTAATTCTGTGTTTAAAATGGTAACAACTTATAAAAATCATTGAAGCGCTTTCGCGTCAAGACGTAAATAGAAACAAAATGTAGATGCCAATTTGCAAATCAAAGTTTTATTTGTCATGGAATGTGTTGCAAAACATTAAAATGCAAAATACGTATAAAACACTGAATCAAGATTATTATTGTGAATTTACTATACTCTTGTCCCACTTTTTCACGCATATATACATATATATTTGTGTCACTTTTTTATTTTATCAATTTGCCTTTTGACAATATTTTTATTGTCGCAAAAACAAACTTATCGAAAAACTCTTATTTTCGGTGTATTAAAGATAAACATTTCATGCAGAAATTATCAAAAATTACCAACAAGTCGAACTTACATGTACCGTAGGTTTGTTATGTTTTTGTATATTGCAAAATTCACGAATTGTCGAAATTGATATTTACATGTCCGATTATTCAGGTCGCGCGTATCACACCGTCAGCACCAGAAGTTTATTTCAGACTGTTGAGTTGTAAAGTTTGCACTTTGTCGCAGCTCTTCCTTTTTGACCAGCGAAGATTACTTATTACTTCTTGCGTGTATTTTTATGACGACGTTTATTGGTGATTGTTTTATCAGTTGATGACAGTTGTAATTGAAGGCCGAAATATGTGTGCACAGTATAAAAAAATTAAATATGTCAAAAAAATTATTATTAACGCAAAGAATAAGGAAAATACAGAAAAATGTAAATAATATGAAAATCTATATTTTTTTAATAAATTTGCTGCTATAGTTTATAAAATCTGTAAGACAATAAACCCAGAAATTTCTTACAAAACAAATAACATTTTGAAATAACAAATGAAGTAGATTTTGTAAATTTATGCGCAATATGTCATTAAATAACAAAAAAAAAACGTGTTATTGAATTTCATACCGTCTTTGCTATTAATCGTCTGTTAATTAAGTTGTTTACTCTTAAAATAATTCATAATGTCTGTCTTAGCTGTAATAATTCTATTTATAGTTATTAATGTTAATGTTAGAGCCTGTTTAAGTTAAGAACTCTTATACGTCATCAATGCGCAGAAACGAATATTCGTATTTTTCTTCTTCGTCATCACTTGGTTAATCCATGCAGTGACGTATGATATTTTTCATAATTTCCAATTGCTATTTATTTTTTTTTTTTTGGTAAGTTTTATAGTTTGTAGTTTATGTGTAGATAGCAATTAGTTTCTTAAAGACATTTACTTTTATAGTGTACTTATATAAACGTATTATTTGATAAGTAAGTAATTCTAACCTAACTACGCCAATGAACTTTCTCCCATTATTCGCGCAGATCAATTGATGACGCATGAGAGTTCTTAACATAAACAGCCTCTACATTCATTTCAGCGCTCAAGCTAATTGGAACAATTGCATATTTTTTTATTTTATTTTGTTTTCTTTATTTTATATTCGATTCATTCTTTCCCTTTTTTAAGTTTTTGCTGGCTGTCTCGCATTCATCGTGGCACATGGATTATACACGTAAACAGGCATTAAAATTATTTATCTTACAAAACATGTGCTTCGTGTGATAAATATAACTTCCTTATTTTAGGTTGTTTTTGCGTGTGGTTAAACGCAACGATTATGTGTAAACAAACTAAATGAAAATTGCATTTTCTATTTTTTTTTTTTGTTTTTTGATACCAATATTTTGGACTAGTTTGCCAATTTATTTATTTTTTTTTTCTTTATAAATTTCTTGTATGCTTTAATCATTCTGAAATTTGTGTGAGTGTGTTTGTAGATTATTGCGACCGGAACGGAATGTTACTACCTGTCTTAGATAATGACACAGTGGCGTACATATAACTTTCACACACGTCTTAAATGGATCATCTTATGTCGATTTCCGAGAATTAATTAATTAATTTTTTTTCAGCTTCTGGACATGTTGAAATTTTACGCTAGGTTTGAAATCAGCGATGAATCCGGCGATCCGCTGACCGATCACGACATGACGCAGTTACATTATTCAAAAATTACATCGCTCCAGGTAACGTATACAAATTAAATGTAATTTTCTTTTTTAAAATATGCGAATGACGTATCATGAATTTATCATGTGACTACTTAGAAAGAATAACGATCTTATGACTGAACTACTTAGAAAGACTAATGTTTGCGTTAATGAATAACTTTAAAAAAACATGCTGCGTGATAGTGTCAGCCTGTATGTATTTTTATTTTTCGATTTAAACTAATTTAAAAATGTGTACAGGAATGTTCCCATCAAAAAATAAACTACAAAAAAATAGGATGACTAGCGATGATCAATTTCGTATTTCCAACTGTAAGGATTGTCTGTATCTGCGGAAAATGTATGGACACGATTCCAAAGTTCGCACGAAAATGGTGGCGCAAAGTTCTAGAATCGTTCGATTCGCGATTGTTTATTTCAGATAACTGTTTTGCGATACATCCTGGATTTTGTACGTACATTTCCCGCCCAATCAAACTTATCTCGATTAGTAATTTCCTGTATGTATATGCATGACTTGCCTGGCCGGCCATTGTACTTTCTGTCTGGGGTGTTTTTTTTTTTTATTATTGAATTGGTGATTTTTCCAAATTGTGGTTGTGCCCGGATGTGCTACACTATTATTTTAAACGGAAGACTTATAAACTTCTTTAAAAAAGTATTAATCAACAGAATTGCGTTGTTTCCAAACAAAAAAATTCTTGAGCGACATTTGAGTTTCGCATCGTTGTTAGTCATTTAAGGTCGTACAAGATGGCCATCATAATTTCATAATTAATTGATATAATCTGGAATATATTCCGCTCCATTACCGCATCTAATTAATCCCCATCGTTCTTAATGGGTTCTCTGTATAAAATTGAAACATCATCGTTTTAAGGTTGTGTTGCATTGCTAATGTGATGCAAATGCAGCCAATTTTAATTACGATTTTTTCATGATTCATCAACACAAACTTGAAATTATTATTGTATAATCTATGCTGCGTCTTGTTTTTTTTTTTTTACTTTTTGTACTGATCTTCCAGAAATGTGGCGTAGAGTTTACCACATTTACCTTGCATGTACGTCATTTTAATGCGAAATGACATTTCCAGTTAATTTGTACCTTCGATATTTGCATTACGATAATTGGAAACAAAACCCGCGCAAATTTCGCATAACTATACTATGTTCGTAAATTCGGAGGAGTAAACACATAAGCCAGAATTACACTGGAACAATTTTCGTCACTTGGCCAACACTGATCGTATTATTTAGACTTCCAATTCTACTTTTGTTCGATTATTGTTAGATGCGATTTCGTGCAATTGTCCTATCTTTCATCATAAAAAGTTAATAAAACACACACTTACTTTTGAATATCTGCAATCACTTTTAAAGGAGAAAAATGTAATAAAGTTTTAATTTCCAAACTTATTAACAACTATTTACTACTATTTACCAATCAAATAATTTGGAGAAACTAAAATCTTGTTTAAACTAACTTTATTGATAAGTGCCGCAAACAGGGACGTGACCTTGGCGGTGAAACTACAGTACTTGTCTCCGAATTTAAATACATTCAAATTTAAGTAATTACCAACATTAAATACCGGAAATCTGGTTGCGAATACGGCAATTTACACTGTATAAACGTGTTTCGCCAATTGGCTCATTGATTGGCTACAATGAACGAATTGTTTAAGTGAGATTTTTAATTTACTCCTCCGAATTTACGAACGTAGTATATAAGGGTATTGCACATCATTAGTTCCAAGCGGAACTCAATTGTTTTATTTTGCTCATGCACTAGATGGTATGCATTTTAATCCCTGCATAACAATAGCATGTAATTGTTAATCTTTGTTTATTTATTTATTTATATATTTTGGAGGTCGCTTTATATCAAATTACCATAAATACCACACAAAATTACCAATATTGTGTTCATAATAATAATAATAATAAAAAAACATTGAAATGGAAAATTTAGACTTTCACTAATAAGGCTAATAACATATTCTTGCTAAGCTTCTAAAAGAATTTTCTACAGAAACTTAAAACTAATAACAACGTGTTCAGCGAAGTTTAGAATAAAATGTAGAACGTTTCTGTGTGTCGAGCGTCTTCAGAGACCTTGTTTTTCTAATAAAGATACATTGCCTCACATCTTTGGGAGTCAAAAACGAAATAAGTTGTAAATGAATCGCATTTTTCCAGAAAGCAGCTTTTGCGAAATTTCCCGAATTGAGAAATTTCTCACTGGCGAACGTGGCGACAGTTCACAGTCGCGAAAACTTGTTGAAACATTTCGGTTCGTTAAGGTAAGACGCAAAATAGATATGTCTAATTTACTTATTTGGCCAATAATTGCAGCCAGGAAAACTTGCGAGCCATTGCAAATTATTTGCATCTTTTGCCTTCGAAGGACGACGAGCGCGATTATAGCTGGTGTAGATTTGACGTCGACTTTTTGAGAGAATTACTGGTGAGACGTTTCCCAAGTCGTCTTATATCGTTTTCTTTGTTCACCTTCACTTATTTATTTTGTTTTTCACACCTTGGCGTTATTTTTCAGGTATCACGCCATGAAAAACGTTCCTCTCAGCTGGAAGCATTAAACGAAATGCCATTGTACCCGACGGAAGACATCATTTGGGATGAAAATATCGTTCCCACGGCTTATTTTTCAGGTGAAGGTTGTCTAGCCCTGCCCAAACTGAATCTGCAATTTTTAACCCTTCACGACTATCTTTTAAGGAACTTTAATCTGTTCCGACTGGAATCAACATGTACGTCCTATTTGATTGTAGTTTCAACTTCTTAATAATTGACATTTTTGCAGATGAGATTCGTCAAGACATTGAGGATGCTGTGAGCAGATTATGTCCATGGTATTAAATTACAATGTTTTGTCCTGTATTTTTAATTGTCGCGTTTTAGGAGATCTGAAGATGGTACTGTGTATTGGGGAGGTTGGGCGAGAATGGCTCAACCCATTCTAAACTTTGCCATTGTTGAAGTCGCTAAACCAAACTTAGGTCAGTCTGTTGCCACAATCCAATTTAAACGTATTTGCAAAATCCTTTTGCTTTTAGGTGAAAAACGACCATCTCGTGTGCGTGCCGACGTAGCTGTAAATCTCGCCATCAGACCGGAAATTAAATCCGAATGGGAAAATCTCCGTAAACATGATGTTTGTTTCTTGATAACCGTTAAACCCGTAAATCCCATAGGTAAATTCAATATTTTGAAGTAAACAATCCTTTGCAAGAAAAAATATTTGTAGGTACAAAGTACAATTATAAAGCACCTTTCATTCCTCAAGTTGGTTTGCAATATGTTAGGGGTTGTGAGGTTGAAGGCATGTTGGACAACAACGGTAGAGTTATAGAAGATGGCCCTGAACCGAGGCCCGTGTTACCCGGCGATCAAAGAACATACAGAGTTTGGTTGGATTCCAATCAATACCTTTATGATATGAACAACACCGATGAGGGAAAAGACGATGTGTATGGAGGTATGTACAGCTTGTAAAGTATTACCATTTGTAAATATTATATTTAAGGGTTCAATATTTTGCTGAGACGAAAACCGAAAGAGAATAATTTCAAAGCCGTTCTGGAAACTATCAGGGAGCTTATGAACACCGAATGTGTTGTACCAGATTGGTTGCACGACATCATCCTCGGTTACGGTGATCCAAGCGCAGCAAAATACACTCAAATGCCAAATCAAATATCTGTAATGGATTTTAACGACACCTTCTTGAACCCTGACCATCTTAAAACTTGTTTTCCTGAATATGAGTTGAAATACAAAACTGACGATGATTCGGATAATTTTAGTCCTTTTATTACAAGATTAACGTTTGAAGACTTAGGTAAGGATAAGGAAGAAAAACAAAAGGTTATCATTGTGGAGCCACATGCCAGCTCCGGTAGGGGACCATACATATTTAACGAACGAAAACAGTAAGTTTAAACGGGAAATTGGTAGATATTATTTGCAAATTTTTAGGAACACTATACCTTTTACACCCACGCAAATTGAAGCAATCAAGTCGGGTATGCAACCAGGATTAACTTTAGTCGTGGGGCCGCCCGGTACAGGAAAAACCGACGTCGCCGTGCAAATAATCTCAAATTTGTATCACAACTTTCCCAATCAGCGAACATTAATCGTCACGCATTCCAATCAGGCTTTAAATCAATTATTTGAAAAAATCGTTGCACTCAATATAGATGAAAGACATCTTTTACGTTTGGGTCATGGTGAAGAAGCTTTAGAAACTGAAAAGGATTTCAGCAGGTACGACTAAATTTAACTGAATTAAGTCCAATTTTAATGAGATGTTTTCAGGTATGGAAGAGTTAATTATGTTCTAGCCAAACGTCTAGATTTGCTTGCGGACGTGCAAAGACTACAGGAATCCCTCGGTGTTAAAGGTGACGTCGCATATACTTGTGAAACTGCCGGACATTTCTATTTGTATCAGGTTTTGTCGCGATGGGAGCACTTTGAAAGTGTAGTCAGACCTAAAAGTGGAAAAGTATGATTCCTTTGATTTTAATTATTAAATGTGTTAAAAGTGGCATTTTTATTTCAGACTGTGCCTGTCGAATTAGTCGCGAAAGAATTTCCATTTGCGAAGTTTTTCGAAAACGCTCCTCAACCCCTATTCAAGGGAAAATCTTTGAAAGAAGATTTGAACATCGCAGACAGTTGTTTCAGATACATACAGCATATTTTCAATGAACTTGAAGAGTTCAGAGCTTTCGAGCTTTTAAGATCTGGCCTAGACCGATCGAAATATTTGCTTGTGAAAGAAGCCAAAATCATTGCAATGACATGTACACATGCCGCTTTGAAAAGAAAGGAATTAGTTGACATGGGTATGAAACAGTTAATTGGTCACAACTTTATACAGTGACCTGTATTATCAACAAATGTATTGTCAACTTAAAGCTTAATCTTAAAAATCTATACAAAGAAAAACAATTAAATAACTTTTTTATTATCTTATATTTTAGATAATAAAAAAGTTATTCAATTGTTTTTCTTTGCTGATAAATGCCAAAGTTCTGCCAGTCACTGTATTTTATGATACTTTTATTCTGTCTTTATTTACTCTCGATTTTCAGGTTTTAAATATGATAACATTCTAATGGAAGAAGCTGCACAAATCTTAGAAATAGAAACATTTATACCTCTCTTGTTACAAAATCCACAAGACGGTTACAACCGACTCAAAAGATGGATCATGATAGGAGATCATCACCAGTTACCCCCAGTGATAAAAAATATGGCGTTCCAAAAGTATTCAAACATGGAACAGAGTTTATTTACAAGATTAGTTCGATTAGGTGTACCAACAGTTGATTTAGATCGACAGGGTCGTGCCAGACCAAGGTGACTTACAGTAATTTTATGGTTCGCTCTTTAACTTGTTGTTTTCAGCATTTGCAATCTTTACAATTGGCGCTATAAGAATCTTGGAAATTTGACGCATGTGGAAAGTATGCAAGAGTATCGGGTAGCTAATGCTGGTTTCAGCTATGATTTCCAGTTGATCGACGTGCAAGATTTTAATTCGGTTGGGGAATCGGAACCCTCACCTTATTTCTATCAGGTTTGTCAAATGCATCATCATTAGGATATAATTTTAAAATGTGTGTTTTAGAATTTAGCCGAAGCTGAGTATTGTGTTGCTGTTTTTATGTATATGAGACTTATTGGTTATCCTGCTAGTAAAATTTCAATTTTGACCACTTATAATGGACAGAAACATTTAATAAGGGACGTTATTAATACAAGATGTGCTGACAATCCTTTAATCGGAAGACCACATAAAGTAAGTAGTTTATATTCAAAAGAATTTTGTCATTTTTAATATTTCAGGTTACAACTGTTGATAAATACCAAGGTCAACAGAATGATTACATTTTGTTGTCTCTTGTTCGGACTAAAGCTGTTGGACATATAAGAGATGTACGCCGTCTTGTAGTCGCTATGTCTCGTGCCAGATTGGGTTTATACGTATTTGCACGAGTTTCTCTTTTTCAAAATTGTTTTGAATTGACACCAGTTTTCCAACAAGTACGCGTAAAATTCACAAGATTTTCAAATTTTAATATATTGTTTTCAGTTAATGTCCCGACCAACAAGTCTGCATTTAGTTTTGAATGAAACGTATCCAACAGAAAGATCCCCTAACGTTAACCCTGGTAATTATACAATGGTTGTTCAAGATATGACTCAAATGGCAAATTTTGTATACTCTTATTATATGCAAAGAGTAAAAGCATTGAAAGATTATTCATCTGTAAGTATAGTACTTTA
Organism: Lethrus apterus; assembly: GCA_018397195.1. Classification (NCBI taxonomy): domain Eukaryota; kingdom Metazoa; phylum Arthropoda; class Insecta; order Coleoptera; family Geotrupidae; genus Lethrus; species Lethrus apterus. Next base: position 19,485 of record JAFFZR010014130.1, on the reverse strand, counting down.
AAAAAATTTACAACAAATACCAGTTCTTTCTGTATACAGCAAGAGAAGAAAAAATGGGAAAAACCAGGCGATTGCGAAGTAAAATCCCACGAAGGTTTTGTATCGTCGCATCCAGGCGAAGACAGAGATACGGATAGTGAAGATGAAAATGAAGATTCAAGTCAAATTCCGGTGCCCATCCAGGATGAGCCAATTGAAGATCAAACGGACAATATGGAAGAGGATGAAGAGAATCGAGAAGAAGATGATGATAGGGAGATTGAAAACAGTGGCGAAGTTGAAAATGATGAATAATTTTAGAAATAATCTAGTTTTTATAATTTAGTTGATAAGTAATAATCCACAAGTTAACTTGAAATAAAATAATAATATGCGATAATGTTTGTTTTTAGAAAACCTTTCATATTTTTATAGTGAAAAATCAATAAATTAGGGAATAAGTTGAGAAGACAAATTCTTGGAATATTTTGATTGTGGAGATTCACGGATAAAAGTGGAATGTTAAGAAAATTTGTAAGGTATTTTGGACGAAACGTTGTCAATTGTCGTAAACTTGTAAGGGACATCTTCAAGGCGGGTGTTGTAAGATTGAATTTTTTGTAGCAGCAGTCCTACTAAGTTACTTCAAATAAGAACTGCGACAAAAGCCCACGATCTTGCTTTTATGCTAAACAGGGTGTCAAAATTGAAGTCGGCACTATTGCCAACTTTGTTACTACTAAAGATACGATGTTGGTTAAATTACCAAAGTAGTAGCGTTTTTTCTTCCGATTAAGATGGTAAAATTTTAAAAACAATTGAACTTCGCGTTTTCGAGATATTTAAAAAACAACATTTTTTAAATGGAATACCTGTATATTTATGTAGGAGTCGGTAGAAAATGAAATTTTGCACAAAATCTTATACTACTATATCCCAAAAATGAAAAACAAAAGAGCTACGACGATATCAATACAGGTCACCGCACATGGGATAACTTCGTTAGTAGAGAAGCTAAAATGTTGTTCAATACATCAAAAATGTGTAGTTTTTTCTACCGATTACAATGGCATAAAAAAACAATTGCGAGTCGCATTTTTGAATTAACAAATTTTTTTATGAGACACTATATTTTAATTGATAAAAACTTAAATTTTACATAGAATACTCTTCTAATAGTAGAACCGTAAGATGAAAGGTCAAATTTGAATATAAAATAAGTAAATGAGTATCAAAGCAAGCAGTTCGAAAATGCGACTGGCAATTGATTTTTTTGAGTATGCCATTATAATCAGTAGCAAAAACTACACATTTTTTGATGTATTGACACCGTAACTTCTCTACTAACGAAGTTATCCCATGTTTAATATCGTCGTAGCTCATTTGTTTTTCATTTTTGGGATATAGTAGTATAAGAAGATTTTGTGCAAAATTTGATTTTCTGCCAACTGCTACATAAATATACAGGCCATTCCATTAAAAAAAATGTTTTTTTCAATATCTCGAAAACGCGAAGTTCAATTGTTTTTAAAATTTTACCATCGTAATCGGAAGAAAAACACTACTTTGGTAATTTAACCAACATCGTATCTTTAGTAGTAACAAAGTTGGCATTAGTGCCGACTTCAATTTGAACAACCTGTATATACTTGCTCAATTTCCAGGTGTTTTGATTATAACGGGTGTTTACAAACGTCCGACATCTCAGTTGCTGTGGAGTATAAAGCGTACGTCTTTACTTAATTCAATAAACGTCAATCATGACATTTGTAATTTAATTGACGTTTATTGAATTAAGTGTTTTGAAATAAGTAAAGACCTACGCTTTATACTCCACAGCAACTGAGATGTCGGAACCCCCGTTATGCATACACGTACGTTTAAAAATCTGACAAATAAAATCAAAGTTTCTGTGGTAACAAAATATTTGTGTTCCTGTCATAAAAATTGCCATTTTTTGGGCTATTTCTAAAATTTCTTGTATACACATTTATTAACGTTTAGAACGAAAAGTTGCAGAAAAAGAAATTACAGTGCTATTATAATGGTTTGAATGGAGTTTCATTATTCAAATTTAAATGTTACACCAGTCGGAGAGTTTTGACATCGCAAGCACTTATGGCTTCGGCGCGGCTCAGTCCCCGCAATTCCGAAGTGAACGCCCTCGAGCAGAGGGGTTATCTGATTGGGAAGAAGATCGGGCAGGGCTCTTACGCCACCGTTCATCTCGCCGATTACGTAGATGGCTCCAACAACAGCAAAAAGATGCGACTGGCGTGCAAAATTTTCGACAAGGAAAAGGCGCCAAGAGATTTTTTAGAGAAGTTTTTTCCGCGGGAACTTGACATTTTGACAAAAATCGAAAATCCGCACATCATTCAAGTGCACAGTATTTTGCAACGAGGAGCAAGAGTTTTTATTTTTATGCGGTAAATTATTTAGTATATTGGAATAGCAACGTTTTATTTTCATTGAGAATTCATCTTTTGTAGATGCTTTGTACTTGACACCTGTCACTAACCAAAAATATTGTCATTTACCGCGTGCTTATTGGCTGTCAATCTCACGTGATATTTATTTCCATCGATTTGATGGCAGATGTCGCAATTTAGAAAATATATTTAATTGCTTTATTAAAAGAGCTTATAAATCTAATTTCATCATCGTTGTTTTCTTCATATTTGCTGAGGCGTCCTATTGTTGGAATTGCTTATTTCCCTCTCTTTGTGTTTTAATTCTTCAATAGTATTTTGATGTATGTAGCTTAAAAAATTATTACAGATAACATCGTAAAATACATTTTTTTCAAGTGCAAAAAATAGGGTTGTATGTTTGTCACTCGTTTTTATTAGTTTATTCTGTCTTATGTTTTCCAGCAATTACACTCTTTCGTCTCCTTGTTCCATGTGTATTCTTCTTTTCCCTTTTCCTTTTTCTTCGTCCCTTTCATTATCCTATTTTAATCGAGTAATTTTTGCGTACGACGTTATATCAATGGATGTGTAAATACATAGGCGGGTATGCATTTTAGATTTCCAACTATTTTTAATTTTAACTCTGTTTTGGAGAATTTAGGGAAAAAATGATACATAAAAGTAATGCTTGTTTTAGCGAGTTCTGATGGTGATTAAATTTTCTACGTGGACTTTCATATCACCCTGTATATGTATAGGTATATTATTCAGATAAATCACCAGTTCCCGACCTATTTGTGGTGGCATAAAATATATGTATGAAGCATAATATAGCTTTAATATGGATAAATTGTTTTTTAATTGAAACGGATTGCGAATCTAAAAAATTTTTGTTAATTTAGAATTTTTTTTTAACTTTACAGATACGCTGACAACGGAGATTTATTAGATTTTATCAAGCGCAATGGCGTTGTTCCTGAACAACAATCAAAATTGTGGTTTCGTCAGATGGCTAGCGGACTTCAATATCTGCACAACAAAAACATCGCACACAGAGACTTAAAGTGCGAAAATATACTGTTGTCTCGTCGCTTCAATGTCAAACTCGCCGATTTTGGTTTTGCGCGTTTTTGCGTCGATAACGAGGGCCGTCGAGTGTTGAGTCAAACGTATTGTGGTTCCGCCGCGTACGCAGCACCTGAAGTCGTAAATGGCACTCCGTACAATCCGAAATTGTCTGACGTCTGGTCATTGGGCATAATTCTCTTCATAATGTTGAACGCGTCGATGCCCTTTGACGATTCAAACCTGCGCAAACTCCTTAAAGATCAGATGACGCGCAACTGGGTCTTTAGATCTAGAGTGCGCGACACGATCTCGTCCAGCGCCAAGTCCATCGTAAGACACATCCTCGAACCGGATATAACGCTCAGACTGACGCTGGACAGGGTCATAACGCACGAATGGGTGCGGGCGCGTAAGGAACGGGCAAGTAGTCTAATAGGTAGATTAGTTCATTCTTCTCATCCTGTACCGTCTCAGCAGCCGGCGGTGCAAAGCGGTCGTATGGTGCAGACGTACCACGACGAGGAAAGAGATATCGTACCGGGCGATCACAAAAAACCCGAATCGAAAAAGAGCAATACGGTCATTAGTCTTCCAGTCGAGGAGGTTTAAGCAGTAAAAATTTTAGTAAATATGCCCAGGAAATTGGCACTAAACGTACGAAAAATATTGTTCCGGAGGTTTGGCGAAACGATGCCGAAAAGTTTTAAACCTCCGAGGAACACACGCAAAATTTACTTTAGAAATGACACAAAACACATTTTTTTGTAACACAGGGGGTTGTGAACAAATAAATTTTAAAACGATGTGTTTTTATATGTGTACTTTATATCGTGCGGTTATTACAATTATCCGATTAATACACTTTACAATTTATTATTTAGGTTTTATCAGATCTAAAGTTTCTAAACAAAACAAATTACGCTGATCCATTCTCATTTGTAACAATTTCTCTACTGTATCAACTTGTTTGAATTTCGCATTAGTCAACTCGACAATCTCAAGAATAAAAAAAAACATCTTTCAACACCTAATGGTCAAGAATTGGTCGATATCCGAGTAAAAAAAATGAGCTCGGTTTTATATCTTAACCTATGGACAGTAAGTATTGGATATTTTGTAATTTATAGGAAAACGGATTCCTTTAGGATGATTTGAATTGAGTCTTGAGCAGACCTTTTTCTCAATAAAATAAAACAATAAATAACAAACCAACTAATATTAAAAGTAATGTATGTCTCGTTGAACAAACCTCCACTAACATCTGCGGAGAAGAAAGGAAGTGCGGTTTCCCCACAACCTAAGTCTTGCGGGGACCATCACCGTGACTCTCGGGAAATGTAGCAAAAGGGTGAAATTATGAAGGTTAAAAAAGCCGAATCACAGCTTCGAAAAGATGAGTTAGGAAACGCACCAGCACAAACCAAAAAAGGCTTAAGTTTATAAGTGACGACATAAAGAAGACAAAAAACAGAGCATCACCAGATACATCAAGGCGAGAAGTGCAGCAGCGTTAGCCGACTTCCACATCGTGGATTTGTGGACGACTAGCTAATAAAGAATAGGAAGAAGAAAGAAAGAATATACCAGCAGGAAAAGAAAAGCGAGTAGAGACGGAAGAAAGAATTTAAAGATGCCAGTATCCAGGAGGAGACTTTATTCCCTTGCAGGTTTACAGCAGGCTTACTCTCGACCCAGCTTTGCAGGGTCAAAAGGTCAAATCTAAAGAGATACAAATCTTTAACCAAAAACGGAAATATTTACGTTACAAATTGCTTCTTTGGGTTGGGATGATTAGATTAAATTTGATTGGTTGGATCGATTTTGGAATGAAAATTCACTTTGAACCTAAAATTTCAATTAAAATTTTTGCAATTATTTATTGACAGCATTTTATTTAGTCAAAATACATTTAATACATTTAAAGCATTCTCTGATTTTCCTGAACGGCCGATAAAAGTACAATGGAAAAGCTACACATTTCAATTCTGTGGCAATTTCCAGCGCTATCAGGAACATCATGGTGGCCGTGACGATCTCCCATTTGTACCTGTTATTGTAGAAATCTTTAAGATAATCGCCTATGATCCCGAGCAAAGTGGGCGTTTCGCCAGGTGGTTCATCGTCGACAGGTTCTTTGGGTTCTTCTTTATCGGGAGGTGCCGCCTCAGCCGGTTTATCCACTTCGATACCTTCTGGATCCGGCGGGATTTCATCTGGTGGGGCGACGGCTACGTCAGCTTCGGCTTCGGCCATTTCTTATTGCTAAAGTTTTTCACTGGACGATTTTTGATGACGAGAAATTTAGGTCATGTTATGTCTAATCGAGTTGTGTGTGACGTTTCGTTGAATGTCACTATGTATTTCGTTTGTTGAAGCATTCTTGGATCGTTTCCTTATATACAGGATGAGTCTGGAGGATCGCACCAAACTCAAGGATTGCATTCTACATGTAAAAATAATTTTAAAATCCAAATGTCATCCGATATTTATTTGTTTTCAAGTTACAGCATCATAACAAAATTTCCCACACACTCTGTTTTAATCACCGCATCCTTGTAATAAATGCCGCTATTTTCGCTTGTTTTCAAATTAATGCGTCTTTGTATGTATCTATGGTCGGACTACAATCCCCACGCAACAGTCCAAACACATTTTCAGCACAAGTTTTCGGTAAACGTGTGGTGTGGTTTGGAGCCTCACAGGAGACCAGCACTTTATTTTTTTACAAATGTTTCTCTAAACATCAGAATGCAAATATATTAGCAGCACAATGGAGTTCACATTTCGCTCTTCAGGTCAGGCAACATTTGGATGTAAGGTTTCTAGGGCGTTGGAGTGATCCCGGTGGTCCTATTAGTTGGCCTCCAAGGTCACCCGACCTCACACCATTGGATTAATCTTTATGATGGATGAAAAATGAAGTTTATAAAGTAAAAGTCAACACTCGGGATGCACTAATTTAACGTATTGGAAATGCTGCAGCCGATATTAAACAAAGGCGTGAATCCATCAGAAGAGAAATGGGTGCCCTTCTTAGACGAAGCAGGAAATGTTTGGAAGTCAATGGCAGTATTTTTGAACATTTATTGCAACAACGCAATGATTAAAACCGTGTGTGTGAGGAATTTTGTTTTGATGCTGTAACTTGAAAACAAAGAAATATCAGATAACAACATATGAATTTTTTAAAATTATTTTTATGTATAGAATACACTCCTCGAGTTTGGTGCGATCCTCCCGCTCACTCTGTATAATCATACAGTTTTTTTTTATTGACTCCACTTACCATGAATTATTACTTCCATGGTCAAAATTTCTGGAAAAACTCTTGCGAAAAATCGTGCATGGGTTTTAAATAACAGTTTTAAATAACAAATTTATAATATTCCTGTTAAATTGATGATTTGTTTGTTTCATAGATTTATTCCATATGTTTCCACGTTGCAAAAATTTGTTAATGATGACAAAAAAAAACTGCGATCAGTTATATATTTATATATTTCCTGTTTATGATGAAAATATTACGTCGTCCCATTCTTTCCATTATAGGAAGTCTTATCAAATTATAAATCTATAATCCTCAAGAAATTTCCAGATGATTTTTTTTTTAATTTTCTTATCACCTCGTAGTCTCAGTTTATAATTCTTTTAATTTCCCGTCAGCTTCAAACTGCAATTATTTTTTGGATCTTAACGACCCACTTTTCCGCATTGATTGAAATAATTGCATCGCATTATTCACAACAATAAACCATTATAAAAAAAGTTTTATCACTTATAGTCGATTCGTTTTGGAGTTAAGTCACAGTAGGTTTCTTTCAGAATTTGTTATTTGGTCTATAAGATCAAAAATGTTGTGTATGTTTCAAAATCTTCTGATTTTGATGATAACGGGAGTGTCATTTTGTAAGTAAATATTTAAATTTATGTTATTAATTCCTAAAAAAATTTTTTAATTTTTAAATAAAACATGATCAGATCCGAAAGAAAACCCCTTCATAAATTCATTAATAAATTACCTTGTTTTCTCATTAAAAATATTTTGAATAAATTAATCAATATCAAAAATGCAAATTATTTTGAAGTTTTGTTATTGTTCGATAGCCATTGATCCGGATATTATAAGCGACCATGAAAATTTCGGATTGCTTCCATTCGAAGAATGCGGCACAAATTCAGCCGACAGAATTATTGGAGGAGAGACGGCTAGTTTGGGACAATATCCTTGGTTGGCAAGACTCGGATATTACAACTACTGTAGGAATAAAGTAACGTTCAATTGCGGTGGTGCCCTCATCACAGATAAATTCATCCTGACTGCGAGTCACTGCGCAGTCAATTTACCCATGGCTAGTTGCAACGAAGAAACGCACCGACTTGTATTGTACGTATAATTTTCAGATATTTTTGTTGTCGTTGCAAATCAGCGAATCTTTAGGAATAAAGTGCGATTAGGGGAAAACGATTCGGACACGGATAAAGATTGTGATGGAGATTTATGTGCTGATCCTGTGCAGGACATCGACGTCAAGGCAATCATCTCGAATAAAAAATACGGAAAGCCAAAATTTGCCAACGATATTGCACTTCTAAAACTGAAACGTAGGGCAAAATTTAATGGTTAGTTTTTTTTTAAATTTATTTTATCACATACTTTAAATTCTAATTCTAATTTGTAATCCTTCCATTACTTCTTAATGAGAAATGGTCGATGTAATATACAGTATGTCCCAGATCGACTGGGATTACATGAGTAACATTCTTATCATTGAAGACGGAGATTTGCTTAAATGGGCAATGTTTTGCAGTTTTATATGTTGATTAAAAATCTGTTTGAAAAAGTTCAAAGTGTCGAATCCGTCAGATGTTATTTTAAAAAAACTAAAAACTGTCATTTTCTTTTATGTCAAATATCTTCGTAAGTATAAGAGATATGAAAAAAAGTTTCATATGAAAGTCACTGTATTCGATGAGACCAATTTAAAATTGGTGTCGAACAAAAATTCAAGATGGCTGTTTTTGTGGTACTCGTATTAACTTCCTTAAGTTAAATGGGCGCCATATTGGATTTTTAGCTTACTGAATAGTATTTTTTATTATCCTTTCAACGATTTAAGATAACGTATGATTCAATAAAAAATACCAGAAAAATTAATTGTTTTTACATTTTAGTAGGGTTACATCGATCCAAACAAAATTTATTTAAGAAAATAAAACTTAATTCTAATAATCACATGAAATGTTCAAAATGCTGGCCATTCTTAGCTAAACATAGTTGACACCGTTTGACGACACTTCGGGTTACTTTGCGCAACGTATTTCGATTAATAACTATCACGCTCGGTGGCCTAGTGGTAAGAAGGCCGGACTCTCAGTGTGAGAGTCGAGGGTTGGAGTCGCGCCTGGGTAGGAATTTTTCTCCTGGTGTGTCCGGTACCCTCCTGAGTCAGCTTTCGCTGTTTGCATAATTAACAGTGCTACATCTCTTACGGCGAGGAGATGATAGTAACAAAGCCATGGAACACTTTACACACACAAATTACACTTAAACGGTGCCCCCGCAAATCATGACAAGCGTTAAGCTTATGAGGCGTTCGGACCAGCACCATACACATACAATAAAAAAAAAAAAAAACGCACTTCTAGTACTGCTTCGCGCAGTTCCTGAACATTATTGTAACTGTATTTACTTCCATATACTTTATCCTTTAACTCAGGTACCCCACAGAAAAAAGTCAAGAGGCGTTAGATCAGCCGATCTAGCTGACCATCGAACATTAGTATTGGTGGCAAGAGGCGTTAGATCAGCCGATCTA
>JAFFZR010014129.1:0-29467 GCA_018397195.1 Lethrus apterus | reverse complement strand
ACCTTGCATTTTACGACAAAGATCAAAGACGCGAAATATTTTTTCTTATTTTTCGATTTTACGTTCATAAAAGTCGGAAAAAACTTTTCATTTTCAATTTTCGTCGTTTAGATAGAAGGGGTACCCCTTGCGATTATCGACACGTTCGCGCATTTCTCGATATATCTCCAAAAAGACGCGAGATATCGGGAAAATGATTGATACAATTTCGATTCGCCAAAGAACGTTTTATCTTTCGGTAAAGGCTTTAGGGACGTGGCATTTTCACTTGCCGAGTTATGGGGCCAAAAGTACCAGATCAACGTCACCAAATAAAACACAAAATTTTAGCGTCATTGTTCAAGTGGGACGCGATCTGTTGACTTCGATGGAAAGATTTCTGCACGCTCTAACGAAAATATCCTATGCAAAATTTTCGAAAAACTTACCGTTTCCGAAATATCGTAGAAAACGAAAATTCTTTTTCGATACTGAATGAAAACGCACGATTCAAAGTGAAATAAAATAGATATAGTTATCGCGTTGTCTAGATAAGGATGGGTGGACGGGCATCATAATTATCTGTCACCTTTCTGTCAAAAAGTTAACTTCGGTAGCGACATCCCGACGCAACCAAACCGTCCCGTTTTTCGAAAATAAGCGTTTTTGGTCTCCGTATTTTACATTTCGAAAGAGTTTACCAATAAACATTTACTTTGACCGTGTAAATGTCAAAAGTCTCTCTTTTCTTTCGCATTTACGACAATTACGGAGCCTCTTGCGGTCATGTTTTTGGACAAACAGACGAAAATACAGCCCGACTTTACACTTTTGACCTTTTCCCAGCCGCACAATTCGCAATTTTCATAAGACGGTCATTTTTTTGCAATTTTTTTGCCGAAATTAAGATAATCGAGACGAGAAAATCAATTGAAAATTTCAATGTTCAAATGCATTTTCACATTTTCCAGCAAATTTATCAACTTTATAAAATGACAACGACAGCTACTATTTAATAAAAATTAACTTACGATATGCGATCTAATATCCAACAAGTCGACTATTTTCCCTTCCTGATTGTTCCTTCTGTTCAATTCGTGCATGCGTACCGTCGCCCTGCACATAAATTCCCCAACCAACGACAGCAAAACGTCACGTGGTCTTCGATATTCGGCCCTCAACACCTCCGAATCTTCAACGTCGTGTTCGTACATGCTTTTCGCCCTGGAATGTTCGCTCATAAATTTCGAATGGGATTCGTCTTCGAAATCGAATCCGGGCGAATAAGGACCCCTACTGTAGTTGCGTTGACTTGAACCTTTGTGCTCCGGACTTGATCTGTATGGTCCGTTGTAACTTCTACAAAATTAAACAAATTTCATTAAATCGGCGATTTCGGACTTAGTACCTCATCAGTTACTTACTTCGTGAGCGATTCGCAATTGTTCACAAGGGTTTTAATCGCCACGGCAAGTTGATTGATGATTTCTTTCTCCGTTTTTCCTTCTTTGTTATAACTGGGTAGTTGAATATGTTGAACGTAACAGGGTAAAATTGCCTCTAAAATAATCTGAACGAAACATGAACCAGTTTTTATATAAATTTCTCACCAACATCTGGTACCCTCGTACACTTTCAGAAGAATACGAAACGACCATGACACACAAAGAAATGCAATCCAAAATCGTAACCATTTCATTTTCGTCGTGATAACAAAAGTCGATGGCCTTTAACGGTTTGTCTTCTTTGACCAATTCGGCTATGTTCAACGGATCTGGCGATGGTGTCTCCAAACTCAGCAATAAATTGAAAAGGCAACTCGATTGGATCTACAATTAATCAAGATAAAATTGGAAAAATAAATAACCGACAAGACCTTGTGAGCATCTCCGTACGTTCCTTCTTCATCGGTATCCAACATGGCCGACACCGATCCGAACATTTGCAAAATAAAGGGTTTGCGATTCATCAAATAAAATTGCTTCACGGCGTACTCCACCGTCGTCGTTACCAACTTGTTCGTTTGATGGTTGGAATATATTTTCAATAACGTCGGCATTATCAACAAATATCTGAGCGAAAATTAAAGACATTTTGGAAAATTTCGAACTTACCCGTTGGTGGAGAAGATATTTTTGAAATGAAAAGCGGCGTTTATGTACGTCGCCATGACGTAACGTAGTATGCAGGCATCTTCCGAATGTAGTATGACGGCGCCGTTTAAAACGTTCAAAAACAAATGAATGTCACCCGAATAGGCGAAATTTCCGGCCATCGCTTCGAACATCCTCGCAATGAGCCTCACCCACATGAACTTATGCAAAACGTCCAATCCCAAAAGCATCTGGAAACGTCGCTGAAATAAATAATTTAATTTACGGGGTGCGTACCTTTCCAATTTCGCCGCCTTTGTACAAATCCAAATCGGATTCCAAAGCTTTCCTTGGAAACGAAGGTAATTTCATCAGTTCTTCATGCAAAAAGACCACCCTTTGCACAACCTGTCAACAAATCCAATGATAAACAAAGATCAATATTTTGGGTTTGGTTGACTTCTGCTTGGTGTACCCTTCAATAAGGCTGCTCAAATAGAAATCAATCCGAAATTTCACCCCAATACCTACCATATCGACATTTTTCAAAATAGCCCAAGTTAACAGGACTTTCCCGATTTCCACGAATTTGTAATTCAATTCGTGTTTTTGCAGAGCGTTGAACGCCTCTTCGGGTTTCATATGAACCAATTCCAACTGTGGATACTGCGACCTTTTGAAAAAATAATAATCCCGGACGTACGACGATGGATTTTGTATTTGATCTGAAAGAATCGTCACAACGCTCGCTTTTAAACGTTGAAAAACTTACGAGTTTTGTAATCGACCAGAAAATATTCTTTGTGTCGACTTTCTTCGATCCCGAAAAAATCCAAAGCTTCCCTTAAAATTTGGCAAAATTGGGTGTCCTCTTGCACGGGGAATTGTGATGGTATCCCACCGGCATCAGGATCTATAAAAATATATAAATTGGAAAAAAAGAATGACGAATGAACGACTGCCAAAACAGATAATGACGTGGACCCCAGCAGTAGGAAGACGAAGAGAAAGACCAAGAAGAAGCTGGGGAGATGGAATTGATGGGAAGATTAGAGATAGAGGTTTGGAAGAAGATCTTTATAATAATCGAGAAAAATGGAGACAGGGTGTCGGAAGACGTAGGAGAACATTTTTAAACCCGACTTTATGATGATAGAAAAATAAAAAAAAATTGTACCTTGTGGGCCATGAACGATTATTTTCTTTGCTGATGGGACATTCGCCGTTAGTAGAATCGAAGCATCGCATTGCTCCTTCCTTAATATTTGCTTCAAATCTTTAAACATTATCCCATGAACGCTATGCACCACCTTAAAAAAAATCTTAATTATGTATCATAATTTATGATATTTTTACCATCCAGAGAAGAGACAAAGCCGTTCCGATGAGTTTCTGGCCTTCTTCGTGTGGCGTTCTAGTGTAAAACATGACGTACCCTATGATGTAATTGTACAAGGCAAATGCTGCCTGTTGCGGCAATTTTGGGATAAATCTTATCAAATGACGCAAAATTTTAAACATCATATCTTGTTTTTCTCGAGTCAACCTTTCCAATATGTAACGTAGGAACAAAGCACTATCTTCAACCAAACAACACCATATAACCTAAAAGGATTTCATTGATCAGAATTGCAAAAGTGCAAGTGCAAGACGTATTCCTTAGAAGAAACATCGGAAAATAATGGAATTCCAGCAACAAAATCAAGTTTTTAGAAAGTGTACCTGGTATGAAACTTCATATACAGCGCACCCATCGGCGGAAACGGCTGCATCGTCCAGTAAATTAATAATTTGAACAACAGCCGAGCAAAGACAAGAAGGAAACAAAGAATGAGCTGAATGTAGATGGTGACCCGTATTTCTTGGCTGACCTTCCACTTGCTCGTCATCACCACCAACTGAAACAGCATTTATAATAAAATCATCAATCATTTTTGTGAACAACCTTCTTCGTGTTCTTCCGTGGTGTGATACAAACTAGGTTCGTGAGCTGCTTGTACCGTGATTGGTATGGTCGTGATTAAAAAATTCTCACGTTCTTCTCGTTTTTTATCATCTTGTGCCTGTAGCGCCATCTTTATCAGTTCCGTTTGTTGCTTTTTACGAGTTTTGGTGGCGGTAACCAAGGATCTCTAAAAATTTCAATTTTTCATCGGTATTATCCATGATATCACTCACATGTCTTTCTTGGTTTATGGTCACCTCTTCGACTTTCGTTTTGACCAACAATTCCCACGGGGAATCGACAACGTCCAACGACTCAATACCAATTTTCGGAGACGGCAAAGTGAATTCAATACCCGGAGGCGGTACCTTAAATAACAGGTGTGCGCCTTCTTCCATGCGAGGCCACGCCTGGTACCTCAACTTCCACAAAACCTGAAACCTCAAAATCGAATTTATGCGTATGGCGGCGTCGGGATGTGAAAGATTGTGCTGCATCAAGTCGGAAACTTGATGGGGACATTTGACCGCCGTTAGAATGAACATCGAAGCCGCGCAAGCGGCGACTTCTTGATTCCATTCCAAAAGTAATTCCCAAGCCACCGGCATGATTTCCAGGAAATGTTCCTCCGTTAAAATCACCGCGCCTTTTAAAAGTACCGCAAGGGGGCTATGAAAAGCGTCTTTAACCTATGGAAATTGGTTAACGCATGTTCGATTTTTTAACGAGGACTTACGTGTGTTTTGATATATTTTAAAATCGGCGGCGTTTCTTTAGGTTTTTCAGACGTCGTCTTGTTGTTGTCTTTGTCGATATCGGAATCTGCTATATCACGACTGGATTCCTTGCAGGTTAATTTGCTCATTTGTGAACCGTCCAAATTCCTATCGATTCTGGAATTTAAACGATAAAATTCGGAAATGTAACGTGGAATTTTTACTTGTCGCGTTTTCCCATGCTATCTTTTCTTCTTATGGGAGAAATCGTCGAGCTCGTTTGATCAGAAACCTTTCGATTGGTGTTTTTATCCTTTTTCCTTTTCTGGTTTTTGTTTTCGAAATCCATATCCAATTTATCATCAAGCACGCCGAATTCTTCACCATACACCTTTAATAAAATGACTAAAATTTGTCGTAAATATGGCGTGTTGTACCTTTCTGACAGCTTTCACCAATCTGGAGCATCCTCTCATCACGCGACGATAGCAATACGGATGGCAGAAATTTTGATGCGTGCAATAAAAATTAAACGAATTTGACAACTGCACCATCACCTATAATACTTATTAGTTTTGGTTCCCATCGGGTCAAAAATATACCTTCATCCATGGCATGTTTTTCGTCATTTCTTCCGTTTCGTTACTATCACTGGGACTTTCCGGTGGTTGATCGTCGCTGAGCACTCCTGGTGATTCTTCACCGCTGGCTTCGCCGGGTATGCCGGGTTCGGACGTGTCACTTCGATCCGATATAGAACTGACTTTACGCTTGGATTGTATGGAATCTGTCCGTTTTACAGCATCTGCAAATTTCCCCAAATTAAAGAAAATAAATTGTCGATGAGAAATTTACATTCAGCGTCTATGTCTTTGCCTTCGCGGGTACCACGTCGCAATTTCAAACTTCTTCTTTTAAAAGAACCACCTGAAGGTGCCCCGGGACCACGACGCAGTAAATATGGGCGAGCCATTCTTTTGCCGTCTTCGCCCTTAAACAACGATCAGTTAAAACATGAATGATCAATGTTAAATGGGGTAAAAGAAACTCTCATTAGGATAAACGATCTTTAAGTGAAATACCTATTTTTATGTTAAATCCTATTTAGATTATTCTTTTAAAAGTAATGTTTGCTAACTTTGATTATCTTTAATTCTTTGTTTTTTTTTATGAATATTGAAGTTGTAAATTTTTTTAATATATTTAAATACCTTTATTATTAAATTTAGTTAATTAAAACTGTTTATGTTTTATTTTGGAATTTCACACAAGAAATTGAGAGTTGAGATTAGAAAGAATTAATTGTTGGTAAAGATTGAGTTTTGGTCAGACGTATTGGCTTCCGAGTTAATGGTGGCAGCTTAAACTTTAAAAATTTTAACTTGGAAATACTGATTGGGTAAAGGACTCATAGGGCAAAGGTAAAATTTAGTAAAAACAGTTTTAAGCGGAAAAGACACC
The DNA here is from genome assembly GCA_018397195.1 of Lethrus apterus. Classification (NCBI taxonomy): domain Eukaryota; kingdom Metazoa; phylum Arthropoda; class Insecta; order Coleoptera; family Geotrupidae; genus Lethrus; species Lethrus apterus. The sequence goes on along the minus strand of JAFFZR010014129.1, from coordinate 23,273 downwards.
ACCACCCGTCCGATTCTTACAGTTACAAACCTGCACGGTTACTGTGGTGTTGCTGCTACCTTCAGATTCGTTATCGGGTTCGTGCAAAACGAAACTAATTTTTCTTTCGGTTTGTCCTGATTCTCTATCACCAGTTATAGACTGAAGACTTTGAGCTGATGCTTGTGAATGTCCCATCGAAGACAAAGCCATACTCCATCTTCTGTTGGCTTCGCGGTTATATAACTTTTCCCAAGGTGGTGGTCGTTCTTTTCCGGTATTTCTGGATGATTTCGGTAAAGTCTGGTAAGCTTCTCTTAAAAAAGTCGTTATTTCCAAAAGAAGCACGCAAGCTATAAGCCTCAAGGCAACTGGACAACTCGCACCATAAGAATTAATACTTGCTAAAAATATATACTGAGTTATTCACAATGTGATTGTGTAACATACCTTCGTCCAAAAAATCTTCTTCTTCGTCTTGTAACAACAATTCTTTTTGTTTGCTTTCGTCCAAAACCATCGAAGTGATACTGCTTTCCAATTGTTTATCTTCGTTTAACATTTCTTCTAATCGTGTTCCGAGAACCTCAGCCCATTGATAAAACATCTTACCGGCAGCTCTTTGCATAATGTGCGTTCTTCGTATACCCGAACCTCTGGTTAATAAAGGTCCTGAAGGTCTAAATACCGGAAACGCCAACTTCATCCAAGTTGGCCATTGACCTTTATTGCAACAATGTACAAAAAACGAACATTCCAACAGAAGAGCCGCTCTCGAAACAACAGCGGAATGCGGCTGTAAAAACCCAATAAATAAATTTAAAAAAAGGCAATTAGCTTACCAAATCTAGAACTGACGCCAACAAATGCGCGTCCGGTACCGATCCAGGTGGGCAAGTCTCCAACAAAAACGACAGTCGAAGCATCCCGTTGTAAACGGGCGCCGTCGACACCAACTTGCGTTCTTTCAAAATCACAAATTCCGATTCCCTGGACGATTCGCCCATTTCCATGGAATTCTTCCTGCTCAAATCTAAAAATAATTAGTGAGAATTGGACAGAAAGCCGTCGGGTGTATTACAACTGCCCGGCGATTCTTCCATGCTGCCGTCTTTCTTCTTGCCCTTTTTCAAAACGAATTTGGTGAATTTGTCTTCAACTCGTTTCTTCGCTTTTTGGAGGGTGTTGCTCACGTTCCTAAATTTGTACATTAAGATTTATAGAGTTTATCCGAAAAAACATACCCAGTGCTGCTGCTTTTGACTGGACCTTTTTGTATGTAATATTGTTGTTTCATGAAGCTGGTGGTATCTGTTATTGTATCGGTGCTGTCGTGATTGTCGGGTGATTCGTTTGCACCGTTGTTTCGTTTAAACCACTTGACTGGAATATTTAAAATGTTAAAATATTATTAAACAACTATTAGTTTCCAGAACATAAATCCTCCGTTTTTGCCGTTGGAGAAAATGGCTAAACAACCCCTGTTGAAAACATGTTAGCATGTTGGGAAAGAAGCAACCTAGGTTGGACAAAAATCCAAAAAATCTTTGTTTATAATTAGGTTGGGATAATTTTGTATTAGACTGTACAGGAATTTCCAATCCAATCTGATCAAAAATATCTATGAGTTCTACTCCAACCTAAACCAATAATTATCGAAATATTCAATCTTATGTTGGATTGTTTTCGCAATTTTTTGTTAAATTGGGTTGGGATTCTTAATCCAACTTAATCTGAGAATTACAGTTTAACCTCGCGTCAATTATCTTAGCATTCCAAGTTGTCGGATGAAGAATCCATTAAGATTATTGTTTATATGAACTTCTGGGATTTCCGGTGCAACCCAATTAAAATTTCGAGACATTCAAATAGGTGGCAAATCCAACATTTTGTAGACGTCCAATCACGGATATTTGGATAATCATCCCAACCTAGGTTGAGTGAAGAACCCACAAATTACGCAGAAATAATTATCACAAAATTGGAAAAAATAATAAGATAGGCAAGGATTTCTAAGTAATCCTGAATTAGGTTGGACTAGGATTGTTGGTACGACCCAATCTCCTGTTGGATGAAGACTCCATTTGGACTTCTCTTTATATGAGGTAAGGATGGGTAAGGATTTCTGGTAAAAACGAAAATTTTTAGGCATTCCAGTCGGTGGCAAATCCAAAATTTCTTGGATGTCCAATCCTAATTATCACAACCTAGATTGACCGATGAATCCACAAATTACGTAGAAATATTTATCACAATCTAGGTTGGATAAAATAATAGTTATATAAATTCAGATAGACTAGGATTGTTCGTACGACCCAACCTCCTATTAGATAAAGAACCTACTATTTCTGGTAAAAACCAATGCAAATTTTTAGGGATTCCAGTCAGTGACAAATACAAAATTTCTTGGATGTCCAATCATAATTATCCCAACCTAGATTGACCGAAGAATCCATAAATTACGTAGAAATAATTATCACAACCTAGGTTGGAAAAAATAATAGTTACATAAATTAAGAGAGACAAGGATTTCTAAGTAATTCTGAATTAGGTTGGACTGGGATTGTTGGTATTAATTGGAACTAATCTATTACTTCTGGATTCATATCGTAATTACGTTTGGAAAAACTGTGCGAAAAGTTAAAGCTAAAACAAAAAGTAAAATAGCTAAGAATTGGAAAATAATTCTTATTAACAATTGCATACGAGACAAATGAAAAAAAATAAGTTAAAATTTACCGAATCCTCCTAGTGGAGATTTGGATTTTGATTTCGACGTCGACGGTTCGGTTAATCCCAAAGCTTTTTCGCTCTGTCTTGGTGTGAGTATGTGATGTTTCTTCCTCAAGTTGCTCAACGGACTCTGGCTAATTTTCGACGATTCTTCCACTTCCGTCTCCAACAAACTCTAAAATACTCATTTTATTTAATTCTAACGTATTGATCAACTTACTGCGCATGTGGATGACGTGCTGCGTTTTTTGAACAACAACTTTCGAACTCCTCGATCATCCACCGTGTAACTCCCTGGGTCTGTCTGTATGTCAACTGGATCTTCCATTTCCGCATGGTGCATGTGTCTGATGACTCGGGTAGTTTGTACGTTCGGTTCTCTTTTACTGGGTCGATCGGCCGTATCTATGAGGGCGCTTAAAGCTACTCTTCTGAAAACACTACCGTGGCATTCTTTTACGTACGTCATTAATTGACGAATTTCGCAATATAAAGCCTAAGGAATAAATTACATAATAGAATATGTGACACACTAGCTCGACTTGCATTAATCGCTCATAAAGTAACATCAGTTTCTGGGTTATTACCTGTCGTCAGTACGACTACGGTGCGCGATTAATACTCGAGTTTGTAATACAGAAGTAATTTACAGTGAATGCACAGCTCCACCTATCGGTGCATGGCTTAAAGCATCAAGAGTCGATAGATGGAGCAGTGCATCTGTTATAAATTCCTATAATAGAACAAAATCAAAAATCAGTTCTGAACAAATTAAAAATTAAGTTTTACATATTTAAAATGACGAGAAAATTTCAAATAACTTACCAAATTTTCGGGTGCTTTAATTTCCTTGGAACAGTCGACAAATCTCGTAACGAGTGCTTTAAAGACACTGGACATGATTTGTCCTTCAACTCCCCTGATCCCTCCACCACCTAGGCCTGTGCCAAAGTTCGTAGAATAACCACCTTGCGATACTATGTCTGGCGACTTGCTAGAGCCCCGCTTCTGGTCTGATAATGAAACATTACTCGTCTACTTCTACAGCTTTGAAAAATTCGACTCAAGTTTTGCTCGTCACAAAACTATCCAAATTTATCCAAATTGTTAGTTATTTATTTTAAAGACTGTGGGTGTTTATTAGTGCACGTTTAATCGACGGTTTAAAATGGACTTCGATCTCAAAACTGTAGTCGATCTTCAAAGCTTCTACGCTACTCTAATTAAACGACCACGTCAAAAATGAAAGGAGACAAGACCAGTTCAAAATGGAGCACAGCATAGCACATACACAAGTCTTACAAGGTGAAGTGTTTATTTTGGTCACCAACAAGTGGGTGAAGTGCTAAAGAGGTGTATTTGGTTTTTTTTTCAAAATTTACCAAAACAAAAATTCACAAAGTGTGGTATGTGTGAAACGTGTAACAACTTACTCAGCGGAGACAGCAATGAACTAGGATCAACGCAAAAACCAACGTACGAATGGAAAAGATCTAAAATATCCGGAATGGACTGGTAACGGACGTAATCCCTTAAAAAACGTGAAAATTGCTTCCCGCTGGCTTTGTTCAACTTCGCGAGGATATTTTGACACTGTGTTCGTAGAAATTCGGCAGCCGGGCCTCTTTGGCCTTCGGCGCAGCCGTGCAGACAACCCAAGTGTTTCAAAACCCTGCAATTTTAAACTAATTTAAAAATTTAACACTTTCGATCGGTACCTGATGATCACGTTCATTATTAAACGATGAGACGTAAGAGGTTTGTCCGTTTCCCTTGACGGCGACGTCGGAGGTGCGTTTAAATCGGATTTTTTTGATTTATCCGGACTGTGTTCTTGAAACGTTTGTCCGGAGAGGGCTTCGTCTCTTAAAAATTGCTTCAACACGCCCATTTCCATCAACAGTTCGATTAAATTTAAAATCACTTCTAAGACGCGAAGAGTGCATATGCTGTTATCGCGAAGGGCAGCCGAATGCACTCCCTAAACACAATTTCAACGCAATTTTCAACACACACAATGCATGGAAACTCACTTTCAAAACCACTTGCAAATCGATATCTCCTTCTTTGGTTATGTAACAGAAAGAACCGGGTGCTTCCGGCATATCCTCGTTCGCGTAAGTTATGTTGGAATCGGTTTGTGAACGTGTGAGGCTTGATTTTCTTTCTTTCCAATAACCCTGTTTACTCCCGGATAAGCTTAAAGCATCCAGTTGACTGTCAATGGAACCCTAAAAATTTTACCTTTTATGAGTTTCCACGATTGCAATTACGTACTTGTCTCCTTAGGAAATCCGGCGATGGCGTGGGTGTGTGCTCGGTAACCGTAATGATTGGATTCGCCATCGGTTGAGGTGGAGCAGTCATCCTACTCTGTCTCCTTCGATCCCAATGAATTTCACCAATGTACCTGCACACAAAAATTAATCAAATACCGTAATAGCAAAATAATTCTAATGGAAGACTACGTTTTGGAAAGAAGAATTCACGAAGAAAGTGTACTTACCCACCGGCAGTCAATTCATCTATCAAACAGCTAAAGAAGAGACAGAACATGTAAGATCAATCATATGGAAAATAGCTCTAAACGACAAATAGTTGTGTAAATGTTTACATTTAAAGTGCAGGTACATTTAAGGCCTAAACATCAACGTAAAACGACATTCATTTGTTTTGTTTTATGGAATTTAAATGATAGAAATTAGAAAAAAAAAACAAACATATAAGTGGTGGAAGAATCGTAATCGGTTTTGATTTCTGGACGGAGAATTTGAAAAGATGCACGATGACAACTGAATCTCAAGGCCTAAGGTTCAAATCTTAGTTACGGACATTGACATTTTTTTTCAGTGATGAAAATTTATGATGTTTCTAACTTTGAGTTGGCCTTCCGACCATTCTGATTAGGTTTTCCACGTTTCCCCAATCCTTGCAGAACATGCTAGAATGGTTTCTAACAACTGTAAGTCGGTCGTGGCCGCAACCCAACGACCACACTCTGTAATTGGGTTCGACCTGTTGAGGTGACAGAACAGAAAGGGTTAAATAAAAAAAATGAAGATAATCATTGAGACGATTAATGGTTTACGAAAACGCATCTAATGAAGCTGATGGAGAAGATGGAAAGATAATTATTAACATTGGGTTGGCTCCCCTTCATAATTTTTGAATGGGCTAGAGCATCCAAGGATATAAGAAGATCAAGAAATGGTTATGATTATCGGAAAATAAGCTAAATAGGTTAGGAGGATCAAATAAAATATATTTAAAAAAAGGAACATTGAAGATATTACTCTCCCATAGAAGACAAGATAATTCCAGGATTTTTTGTAAGGAATTGAAGAAAAGACAAAACAAATGAATATGTTACACAGTGAACATACATTGTTTTCTGATATAAACGACGTTTTCTGCAAGAAGATAAATCTGAATAAACGTACCTTAAGCTTGGCATACTTTTTCCCTTAACTAAATTACTTGCAATCGGTTCAAATATTTTCGATCGAACTGAACTAAGTCTGGATAGAGTTTCATCACCCGTGTCCAAACTTCTATGATATTCCTACAACGATGAGAAAAAAAATAAAATCAAGTGAATTACCAAGTGTAAGGGTAAGGCCACCATGCAACTTTTAAAGAATCGATTTTTTTTATTAGCTTAAAACCTTCCTCAAATCATCAAGAATAAGAAAAAATCTCGAACCGCTCGATTGTGGAGGCGCGCCGCGGCGCGCCGAATACATGTCGCGATCGCGATCACTGAGTGAGGCAAAAACAGATCGAATCGCCTCAAAATTGGCAAGAAAAGAAGAAGAGGAACTCAACGTCAATATAAAAGGTCAACTATACGGTGCATCGCAGATTGAACGTATACTATAATTTTCCACTGTCAAATGTTACCCACAACTTTAAACGCGTTTTTCTCGAATCATCATTTTTCAAATCGTGCGAACCGATAGCGGCTACAAATCTTTATTGATTGCCTTCAAATTTTGAGGGTATCTTTATACATATATAATCTAGTAGATCAAGTAGGGATTTTTCGATACGTTGGGAACTTTTTTTATATAAACAATCGAATATGTAATTTTTACGTGGAAAAATGAACATTCTATTCATATGCTCACTATTTTTCGGAAAATCGATATTTTCAAAATTCCCTACATGGACCAGTAGTTTATGACATAAAGGAAAATTCTTGGATTTTCATTCTAAGTTCACATTTGGGGGTACAGTCGGTTTGCCCATTTTGGATCTCCAAGAAAACTCATCTTAGAAACCGGATCCTGGAGCAACCATTTTTCAGTCAAAAATTTATATATTTTTTTGTAACATATAAAGACCCTTCATGAAGTACTTCATAAGAAAATTCGACAAGTTTTACCGTATTTTCTAAAAAAAAATCCTAAAATTGTCCTTTCATTTTGACGTACAGGGTAGCCTTACCCTTAAAAGTTTGGATTGTGGAAATCATTCGGATTGGTATTTACCTGATTTAAAGCCTAAATCTAAATACAGTAGTGAAAAGCAGATAAGAAAGTGATACATACATTAATCAAACTGCTGGAACCCACCGCTAGATCCCGTAACAATTTCGGTTCGTCGCGGCCGATTTTTTCCAGAGCTTTGTCCGATTTCGAAAGCAATTTCGTCTCGACGAAAGCTTTTAAATCGGCCATTTTCATTCGTCTTTTAATTTTCTCGCTCGCCCTTCGCGTGTGTGGCGAATCTTCCGGTGGTTTTTGCACGGTATAGGGCGATTCTGCAAAAAATACAAATCGGTCAGTTCGGTTGAAATGGTAGCTTTTGCAGGTAGGTACGAATACCTGCAAGAAGAGAAAAATCTTTTACTTCAGGTACTTCAATGAAATCTTTATTTTCTTGTTTCTTACTTTCCGCACTTTGGTATATGGAGACTTCAATTTTCGGAATCGGTAACGAATTGCTTCTTTTCCTCGGCGGTTGTTGACTGGCCGTTTCTTCGTTTATATCCCGCAATCTACGATTTTCCAAATCAAACTTTTCAATTTGAAAAATAACGAACCGACCTATTGTACATAAAATGTAAAGCCCAGTATATCCCTTCTTCTTGCCAATGCGTTATGAAAAGACAACGCAAAACAGCAACGTCGAGAAAAGTCGCAGCCGCAATGTCTCCACCATAACTACCGATTAAAGTTTTTCGTGAACCTTGCGTATCTCCTGGACCTTCCGTAGTCGACGGATGTTTGCTACTACTGTTCATGGAATCCTTATCCGTCGGAGAACTGAAACCAAAAAATCAACCCAAAAATCAACCCAAATCAATCAAAATTTCCTATAAAAATACCTGACTTTCTGCGCACTCGAAGATGACATTTTGGCTTGTTTCGTGTCCGAAACCGAAATCGCCGTAACTTGCTCGACTTTAAAATTCGGCTTTCCCGTGCCGTTTTTCTTCATCGCCAATTGAAACAAACTGGTCTCGGCCTGCAAACCTATTCAAGTAACGAAAACGCATCTCGTAAAACTTACGGTATAAATCGATGGATCGCGAAGAAATCCATCGGATTCGTGCAAAGAAGGTAATCGGAAAATAACCACGTGTTCTTCTTCGGTACTCGAACTTTCTTCGGGAATCGTTTCGGGAAATACCGTGTCTTTGGGAGAAGAAACCCAACTACCCTAAAAACGACGTTTTTTAGATGTTGATAAAAATATTGTGAAAATTTACATCGTCGTCGGTTGGTTTTGTAATCGTGGCTGTTACTGTGACGGTGGCTGATGACTGTGGATGATCGAAAAATGTACTTCCATGACTTGGAGGACTCTCATGAGCCAATTGATCTTCTGAATGTTTACCTAAAATTTAAATACTGAATTTAAGCAAAGGTTTGCATGGAGAACACTATGTTTTATAATGTTTATTTATGCAGCCCACCTGAAGAAGCAAGGGAAAAAAGGCCAAGAAAATGAAATTGGAGCTTTGCATGTTTGCAATATTGGTATTTGGAAAACTGGTAAAAATTGGGTTTAAAACAATTTATCTTCAAAATTTGTTGTTACTAGGGATTAGATTGAATAACAGCAGAAAATCTGATGACGAGGAGCCACATAATACAATAGAAAAAAAAATGGATTTAAGTGTGAAAGATGAACTTAGTGTTGAAGTTGAAGAAATTTGGATAAATTGGAGAGCAACAGTAGGTATTAGGGCGGTTAAAACACCCCCACCACAAAGCCTCCCCACCCCTCTCCCCACCACTTTTTGGGCAGCGGAAAATTTAAAATCCAAAAATGGCGGTAGTGCGAAAAAAAGATGGCAGGGAATTTAAAAATACAATATGGCGGCGGGAAATTTTAAAATCCAAAATGGTGAAAAAATGATGGCGGAAGATTTAAAAATCCAAAATACGCGAAAAAAATAGCAACCACTTCCGGTCAAACGGATGTAGCTGTAAATGTACAATGTTGGCTGTCAAATGAAAGGTCTTTTCGTCCCGATTTTAAAAATGACTGTTATTTTCTGTTAAAGTGCAAGTCACTTTGTTCGGTTCGTTCACTTATAGACGCTGAAGAGGTTGTAACATGAATTTCGTTGATGCTGCAATTTTTGTATTAAAATAATTCAAGCTGGAGAATTTTGCTGACGCTGGTATTTTATAGACGTCATTGACCCCACGGATAGTCTAGATTTGGATAACGTGTATGACAAATAAAACGAATAAATTTTAAAGTCTTTAATGCTACTGTAATCTATAAAGTTCAGTAAAAATAATTTATATACAGTTTGTTAATAAATTAAATGTGGAGAGAGTCTGTATGGCCAAACAAAGAAAAAAAGTTGAAAACATGATTAATATTTTAAGATAGATAAGAGAGTTAAAAAAAGTAGATATTTTTGGACAGAAAAGGAGATGGCAAAGTTGAAAACTGGAAAAAAGAAAGTCCATATTAAAAGGTGAAGTAACGAAAATGGTTATTTATGCAGCCCACCTGAAGAAGCAAGGGAAAAAAGTCCAAGAAAATGAAATTGGAGCTTTGCATGTTTGCAATATTGGTATTTGGAAAACTGGTAAAAATTGGGTTTAAAACAATTTATCTTCAAAATTTGTTGTTACTAGGGATTAGATTGAATAAGAGCAGAAAATCTGATAACGAGGAGCCACATAACACAAAAGAAAAAAGAATGGATTTAAGTGTGAAAGATGAACTTAGTGTTGAAGTTGAAGAAATTTGGATAAATTGGAGAGCAACAGTAGGTATTAGGGCGGTTAAAACACCCCCACCACAAAGCCTCCCCACCCCACTCCCCACCACTTTTTGGGCAGCGGAAAATTTAAAATCCAAAAATGGCGGTAGTGCGAAAAAATGATGGCGGAGAATTTAAAAATCCAATATGGCGGCGGGAAATTTTAAAATCCAAAATGGCGGTGGCGCGACAAAATGATGGCGGAAGATTTAAAAATCCAAAATGGCGACGCGAAAAAAATGGCAACCACTTCCGGTCAAAACGGATGTAGCTGTAAATGTACAATGTTGGCTGTCAAATGACAGGTCTTTTCGTCTCGATTTCAAAAATGACAAAAGTCACTCTGTTCGGTTCGTTCACTTATAGACGCTGAAGAGGTTGTAACATGAATTTCGTCGATGTTGAAATTTTTGTATTAAAATAAATCAAGCTGGAGAATTTTGCTGACGCGGCAATTTTATAGACGTCATTGACCCCACGGATAGTCTAGATTTGGATAACGTGTATGACAAATAAAACGAATAAATTTTAAAGTCTTTAATGCTACTGTAATCTATACAGTTCAGTAAAAATAATTTATATACAGTTTGTTAATAAATTAAATGTGGAGATAGTCTGGATGGCCAAACAAAGAAAAGAAGTTGAAAACATGATTAATATTTTAAGATAGAGAAGAGAGTGAAAAAGATGAAATTTTTGGACAGAAAAGGAGATGGCAAAGGTGAAAACTGGAAAAAAGAAAGTCCATATTAAAAGGTAACGAAAATGGGGACATGGGATGATTGGTCTAGTGGCTTAGTCAGTAGGTTAGTAATCTCAACTTTGAGTTGGCATTCTGACCGACAATTCTGATTAGGTTTTCTACGTTTCCCTTGCAGCATATGCTGGAATAGGTTTCTAACAACTGTAAGTCGGTCGTGGCCGCAACCCAAAGACCACACTCTGTAATTGGGTTCGACCTGTGGAGGTGGCAGAACAAAACGGGCAGAAATTTTTTTTAATCGAAAAACCAGAAAGAAAGGTGAGCAAAAATTAATTAATTAATTTTTTGAAAAAGAGATATGACAACATTGACAAGAACACAGCGTGAAAAATGATGTTGAACAGAAAATTGGGTAATGAGGAAAATCATGCAAAGAAAAATAAGGAAAATAGAAACATAAATTGTAAATTTATACATACAAGCAATTATATCTAGAACAATGTGTATACAACGTGAGGGGTTTTCGATATGGGAGAGATATAGACTAAAATTATATGAGAAGGATGGTCGACAGCAAAAGTAAAAAGGAGAGCCACACAGGGGGAAATTAAAAGGGTCAATCCGGCGCTCACACACATTAATATAGAAAAGAAATGTATAGATTACTGTAATTGGAGTATTTTTTTTCCACAGTTATTAAATTTAATGGTACAATAATTCACGTTCGATTTATGATCGTTGGGAAATTGCAGCAATTTTCGAAACATTAGCACTTAATGAATCAAAAATATTCATTTTACTTAGTCACCAAAATATAACACTAAAAAGGCTAATTCATCAAGCACACATCGACTAGTACGATTCCACAATTTATAAACAAATAAAAACATTTTAAATTCTGAATTATTTACGAAGTCAATAAAAATGACAAAGATCTATGACTACGATTAGAATATAAATTGGACGTTACGTGTGGGGCATTAAGCAAACAGTCGTAAGATAATGGGAAACACTTTACCAAAATTTCACTCAGTGCTCTTGGTGTTTGACGATCTAGTTGGTGAGTAAAAGTTTTATTTGTCCATAAATCCCAAAAAAAAATTTCAGTTTGGATCAAAAATTAAAAAATGAAAATCCTACAATATTCGATTTGTGTGCTGATGCTTACGAATATATCCAACGGATCAAAAGAAGAATTCATCAGACGTGTGTTGTTTCACAGTTTCGACGTAAAGAATTGTTTATATGTAATTTCTGATGATTGCCAATTTTCCAAAAATGTGCAAAGTGTTTTATACGCAATGCACTCACCAACTGTTTCACTCAACTACAAAGAATTCTTTAATGGCACTTACGAAGATTTGCATTGTGATGGTTATATAATAATTTCAGAAAATTTCCCATCATGGAAAACCAACAATTTAAAAATTAACAAACGAATTGTTATATTTTCCAAAAATCACCACTTATGGAAACCGTTCACCATTGGAATGGATATAATCGTAATCCAAGGTTTTGATCCACAAATCCATGAAACAAACGACTCGATAGAAGTGGTAAACATTTCCAAACGCAAACTGATAGGTTTTTGGCATTCAGAAGTTGATTTTTCCATCGATTTGAATGAAATAAAATTACATAATTGCAAACCGGATTTTAACGTGGAGAAAATTTCATTTCGAGCTTCAGGTTTTCACTGCCCACCATTTTTATTCATAAATTCGAACGAAACACCGTACGAAGGAATCGAATACAAAATATTGGAACAAATTGGAAAATCGTGGAAGATTGAATACGTCATTGGAAAATACAATTTTTCCGTGGATTCATACAAAGAAGTTATAAGCCAAGTTGCGAATGGGATAAGCGACGTTGCTTTGTGCTCCCATTGGCGAGATTACATGGACCGCAATGATATATCCATGACTTATCCATATTCTCAAAGCTGCGTGACATTTTTGGTACCAAAACCGTTACTGATGCCAAATTCAACCTTCATCTTTCATCCAATGACCCAATCATTGTGGTTACACACATTCATCGTCCTTTTACTCACAGCTACATTTATGATGATTTCAGCAAAATGTCATCAAATATTCCTCAATGATACCAACGATTACAACAATTTTTCAAACTGTTTCTTTGCAATCTTAAGCATTTTAGCTTTGAACACCATGAAGAAACATCCAAAATCCAACCTGTACGTCTTACGGTATACAATCATCTCTTGGTGCCTTTTAAGTTTGTTACTATCGACTTGTTATTCCGCAGGATTTTCCAGCTCTTTGACGTATCCGAGATTTTATCGAAACATCAAAAAATTCGAAGATATGGTCGAGTACAAAATTTACTGGGGAGGAAACAACTTTCACATGAAAACGTTATTCGAGAAATCGAAAAACCCAAACACTCACGATTTGGCAAATTTGTTTATGATCGACCGAAGCAACGAGGAAAAAATGCAACGCCTACGTACGAAGAATTACGCGGCGCTTGTCAAAAAATTGCCCATGCAATATATAACCGATACGACCAACTTTGACGATTATTCGAAAAGGAACCTGAAAGTCCTGTCCGATTGTGCTGCCGTTTATTACGTGGTGTTCCCAATGAGGAAGAACTCGCCCTATTTGGCGATTTTCGAAAGGGAAATTAAGAAATTTTTGGAACACGGTTTCATCAATCATTGGTATGCTGAAATCTGCTTGAAATACAATATGCAATACATGCGAAATTTTTATACGATTTCTGTCGATCCAATGCATAACGAGAAGGTGTCCTTCACTATTAAAAAATTCGTAGGGGCCCTTTACGTATTGTCCGTTGGATATTTAATTGCATTCTTTGTTTTTATATCAGAAATTACGTACAGTAAATATAAAAATGGAATGAATCAATGGATAAAAAATTGTTTGATCAAGCAGGATTAATGATTCTCGAATATCTTTCAATCAAATATTTTTATATCTATTTTTTGATCAATTGCACTAAAATCACACTAGTAAAACTCTATAATCATATACACAGAGTTTGAAAACTTATAAAACTTAAAAATACGACGATTTTCACATCAAATAAATTTAAACACTCACGTCCGACAAAAACATCTCCAAATTGTTGTTTGCCCTTGTAATTCCTTCCATAAAAATATTTCGGTTTGGGTTTGCAATGAGTGGTGAAACATCCAGCGTACGGATGTCGAAATTCCCACATCGGATGCCAAATTTTCAGACCGTTTTCCAAACGAAAATTTTGAAAATCCGACTCCTTTAAATTCTGACATAAAGGGGCGAAAAGATATACGAAGAGCTGCGAAGAAAAAATTAAATTCAATCGATTGGATTTGTGACGTATTACCGTCATCGTGGGAATGGAAAATAAATAATAAAATGGCGAAGAATGAAAAATCCCTTCTTCGTAATCGGCATCTGCGCATTCTTCAGCTGCGTCGAGTATGATCCAGTGAAGAGTGTACAACAGTTTTGTTTCTACCGCACCCAAAGATTGGATGTTTCCGTCTTTTATTCTAAAAGTTGAGTTAATTCATGTAAGCAATTTGCCTCAATTTGACTGATGAGGACCATTCCTCGTCAGTTATTAATTAATTTTGAACTGGAATACCTGTTGTATAATAATGCTGCAGCACAGTGCATTACATGCGGGAAAGATGCCTGTATCAGTCTCCATCTTGGAATTGATCTGATGGCTTCAGTTATGTCCGATTTTAAGCCAAATTGGATGTTTTGCACTAAAACTTTCTCAAATGACTTGCACGCTTCTTTCAATTCCTAATTATACAAAAATAAATAAATTGAAAACCAAAAAATATTGTGGAATGGAACCCTTACGTGATGTCCTGGAGGTGCGTGCTGACAAAACTGCAATAAAGATCAAAAAAGTAAAAAGATTGACAGTAATTTGTTTTGAATTTACCATACATGACGCCTCGTGTAATTTTCCCAATTTTGGTCTAATAAATGGACTGAAAGAAAAACAAACAAATTCTTCCATTGTCCAAATTTTTGTAATTGATATCCTGTGTTGGCTTTTGCTCGTTGTCATAAGGAACAACGTTTTTAAATAATTTTGGACACGTTTCTCAGCCAACCCAAGACCCAGTTCCAAATATTCATAATTGTTATTAATTTGAAAAAAAAAATTATCTTACCTGACTTGTTTCCATAAAAATATTTGTATGGGAATTGGTAGGCTTTGATCTGTTAAAATGTTGTCCATCGACAATTTTCGTTCTGCTTCTGTTTGCATTTTATTTCTTATACGAAACACACCGACTACAGAAAACTTGCAAAAATTATTTTAATTGAACATTTAATTGACAAAAATTTAATTGTACGTCGTTTACTTATAAAATGAAAACAACAAATACGTCCATTTGCACGGATTTCTTTTAACAGTTCAATTAATAAAATATCATAACTTACACGTTAGTACAAAGTGCTTAATCTTAAAAGCTATTAGAGACACAGATACATTTATCTCGTTTCTATCCAGCGTCAGTACGCCACTGATGGACAGGAATCGATTCGTTTCTTGTGCGCGTTATCCGGCGCTAGTCGTCGTGACGACGACGCTTTAATCTGGACCGTACGTAATTAAATACAGGGCGTTCGATATTGATTCAAAATAATTTGTTTATTTTATTTCCAAATTGTGTTACAAACTTGATAACAAAGTAAGAAAATCATAAGAATTAATCAATGAATACAGTTACACAAATATACATGAAAGATGATCACGTGACGTTCATGAATTTTGAAAACTCTCTATGACGTCATTAACATAACACAGAAAATGATTTATTTGTTTAATTTTGTGATTTTATCCTTGTTTAATGTTGTATTTATTGTTTATTAGGTATAACTTTAATAGTTTGTTCAAATTCGACGAATTCGATTCGATGTAATCGCCATTTAGATACATTTTTATATTGAATATTTGCCGCTCAACTTGTTTGAAAATTGGAATTAATAAATATTAATAGTACATTCGTTGTATTTAATATAAATTAATTTAAATGTTTTGATTAATTTAAATTTTAATTTCTGAACGTACTCCAATCAAGTCTTCCTATTGGTTGATTTGAACTCAAACGTCCGTTTAAGGTTTCAACTTGCAGTTTCCATTTCCGTCTAGGCTTTCATTGTGATTAGTTGTGTCCGTTTATTTTAAACCACTTGCTAAGTTGTTTTAATTATTTTAGAGCGTAAGTACAATATAAATCACTTTTTAGCGACGTTCTCACGAAACGTCTACAAAAATACAAATTTGTGGTTATATCACACGTTAAATGAAAGTTGCTGAACGTTTTTTCTGTTACAGTATCATGGCAGATGAAAACAGGATTCGTTCCTTCAAAAATAAAGGAAAAGATACCGATGTAAGTGCAATTTATCCAACTTACTTATTTCTAATGCGTTTATGAAATAGGAAATGCGTCGAAGAAGGATTACCGAAACTGTCCAGCTCCGAAAAGCAAGAAAAGATGACCAACTACTCAAAAGACGCAACATAGCCGAAGAAGAAATATCGCCTTTGCAAGAAAACAATGCAACTTCGCCAGTTGATATGTCGGCGGAAGAGATTTTATGTGGAATGATGAACTCCAATGAATCTGTTCAATTGAAAGCGACTCAAGCTTGTCGGAAAATACTCAGCAGGGAACGAAATCCTCCCATCGATCACATGATTAGATTGGGGGTCGTTCCACGGTGTGTCGATTTCCTTACACACAATAATAAGTAAGTTTTTTTATTGTATATTAAGTATAAAAACATTTGAAATATGTGAAATTGTAGCCCAGCTCTTCAATTTGAGGCTTGTTGGGCACTGACAAATATTGCTTCTGGTACTTCGGAACAAACTCAAGCTGTAGTACAAGAAGGTGCCATGCCAAAGTTGCAAGCTTTGTTGACATCGCCACGTCTTGACATCGCCGAACAAGCTGTTTGGGCTTTGGGTAATATTGCTGGAGATGGTCCACAAACTCGTGATATGGTTTTAGGATGTGGTGTTTTACCCATGTTATTGAATTTGATTCATCCAGACACTAGTGTAAGTATGATCGGAAAAAAAAATTGAACTAAATACCATTCAATAAATTGCAATAAGAGACAAGTTTAGAAAACTGAGATTAATTTATTTCACAGATTTCTCTTCTCCGTAACACAGTGTGGGCAATTTCAAATTTGTGTCGTAACAAAAATCCTCCTCCAGAATTCCAATTAGTTAAACCGGCTTTACCTGCGTTGGCACAACTTTTACATTACAACGATAAAGATGTTTTGGCTGATACTTCTTGGGCTTTATCGTATCTCACTGATGGCAGTAATGAAAAAATACAAGCTGTGTTGGAAACTGGTCTCGTTGCCAGACTTGTGGATCTACTCAACAACGATGAAATTACTGTTCTAACTCCTGCTTTACGTGCAGTGGGAAATATAGTTACAGGAAATGATAACCAGGTAAATAATGATAATTTTTTTCTTTAAAACCTAAGTTTTTTTTTTTTTCAGACCGATATGGTGATTAGTGCTGGAGCACTTAATATAATGAGTCGATTGCTTCATCATGTTCGATTAAATATCGTCAAGGAAGCTGCTTGGACGATTTCAAACATCACCGCCGGTAATTCAGAACAAATTCAAAAAGTTTTAGATGCTGGTGTTATGGATCCATTACTTCACGTTTTACAAACTGTAAGATACATATATTAAATATTTTTATATTATATGAATTATTATTTAGGGCGATTTTAAATCTCAAAAAGAAGCAGCATGGGCAGTTACAAATTACACAAGCGGTGGTACGATTCAACAGTTGGGTAAATTGGTAGAAATGGGTGCTTTGAAACCAATGTGTAATCTACTCAATTCGAAAGATTGGAAAACTGTATCTGTTATTTTGGACGGTCTTGCGAATATTTTGAACGTAAGTGTGTAATATTGTTTGTTTGTCGGGTTAAAAATGTTTTCCAGGCTGCTAATAAACTTGGAGAGGCGGAAAAAGTGGCAATTATGATTGAAGAATGCGGTGGATTGGATTCTCTTGAAGCTCTTCAAGCCCATGATAATGAAAAGGTTTATGAAAAAGCCCTTGGTCTTATTGAAAATTTCTTTTCAGATGTAGGTATGAAATATTTTAACGTGAAATAGATTTATTTGTTTATTTTCAGGGGCCGGCTGAAGAAGCACCAACCCAACATACAAACGCAGAAGGTCAAATCGCATTCAATCCTCAAACGCCTACCCAAGTTCCTAATGGTGGCTTTTCATTTTAATTTGTCTAAGTATATGTATCGTTTATATTTTTTAATAGTATATTGTTTGTCATCATGAAAAGTTGGCAGAATCTGTAGCAATTGTTAGGCTATTTATGTTAAGGATCAATTTTTTTGCTCTTTATGTATTGATATATTGGTTTATTCTGATTGTTTATTACTCGTAGATTGTAAGTACTTGTATTTCTACTTCATGTTTATATTTCATTTTTTACAATATATACTGAAATTTAATTTTTTTTTAACTAAAAACATTCAAATTTTTCACATTTTATTAAAAATAGCATACAATTCATATAAATCTAATCAATTTTATATATTACAATTTATTTATTTGTAAACAGATTCATAATAACAACAATAGCTTCTGTGGACACATTCATATTTTTTAAGATACATAAAGTTTCTAAATAATTCTTAGTGGATACATCACAACAATAAGGAATATTATAAAATATAACGTAACAAGCTAATTTACTTAAAACATTTTTCCTGTAATCTAAATTATGACCAAGTATATACGATTTAAGAGCACTATTTATATCTACGTTCCATTCACTAAAATGTTTCTCAAATTGTTGACTTAGCGCTAGAATAGCTTCAGGCGATATCAAATTTGTTGAAAACGATTTTCTCAATATTTGTGCGTACACTAATTTGAACTGCCATAGTTGCAAACTGGGGGACTTACCCAAGTCCATCAGTACCTAAAATACAGGTATAAAATGAACATTATCATCGAGTCCTACATACCTTAACTAGCCCGATGTACATGGGTAATATATTCAACTTGTCTTTTACTACGCAATCATAAGCGACTTTCGTAAGTATTTGTCGTAACTTAATTTCACTTGTAGTTTCATCGTTACATTCCGTCAAAAATTGTTTACAAAAATTCCTAATCGTGCAATCTGATGAAAACGAAACAATTGCTTTGGATGATGGAGTCCAAGGAAAAATGTTTGATTGCATTAACGTGTGCGCCAATTCCGTTCGATAACCTTGTTTATCTTCCAAATAACTCAAAAAACCCGCTCTTTGTTTAATTTCTATGCAACCGTACGAATTTAAAATTTTTCTGGAAAACAAATATTTGTCTTTTATGGTCGAAATCACGAGAGCTGGCGTGTCAAGGCCATTTGAATGCAACAAATTCGACAGTTTCCTTCTCGCATTCGGGTTGTATGTTGATGAAAGAGATAAAAACTGAAACGTAAGTCTGCTATGTAAATTATATGGAACAACATCTATGATGTCACATGTCAACGGCGTTGTGCTAACCTATATTCTAGGTTATGTCACATAGATTATCGGTAAATGTGAAGTATGCAATATAGTAAATGTATATAACATAATTATGATAATGGACATGTGATTTCTGAAACTTGATTCATACAATTCAAATATGATCTTGACGCGCCAGCTCTCATTAATAACTTTGCTATACTTACTGCAATTGTTCCCAATTCCTGCCACGTTCAAAAACAACAGGCCAATATCTTTCATCATCGATGCACACTTTGTACAACGAACCAAGTTCTGGAATCAACGCTGGACCCATCATATTCATTTCTGTTCCGTTAAGCTTCACCACTTTGATGTTTGCATAACACATACGACCCATCATTATATCTTTTGGAATCACTAAACGTAACTCGACAGCAAGCACATACAAATGCCGAAAAGCTTGTAAATGGTATCTATAAGAATTAAATTAATATTTATCATTTAAAAATAAAACCCACCTATTGTCGTTGCTATGTGTGGGAAACTTTGGATAAAAAGCACAAATAAGTGCAGCTATACTAGCTGGTGAATTTGAAAGGGTACAACGACCACCTCCTAAAAACAACAATCCTAAAGACATATGCACAGCTAAATGGGACCCATATGTAACGATGGCACTCGCAGACACACCAACTCTTCGACGTAAATATCTAACCAATCGCATTATTTCTAAATTACCGGTCCCGGCCATCACCTGCGATATCCCAATTAATGACTTGTAATTACTTCAATTGTTACATACCATCGACACTGATAACAGCAGTACATTCAAACAAGTTTCTATTGTTGGCTTACCGGCAAGTTCTGCAATTGACTTTCCTGTCAATGAAACAAACATGTGGCAAAATTGCAAAAGTGTTCGAAATGCCTCTTCATCGGCTGATCCTGCATATCTTAAACCCAATGCAAAACAAGCACCAGCTATAATGTTACAATACGCTTGACTAAAAATTATAATTTAAAGCACACATAAAACTTTTAACGACAATTTACTTCATTGCTTCATAATCGATGTCTAAAATTGGCGAAGGTTTAACCATACAAAACGGACGAATGGTGTCGGGTACTTGCTTTTCAATCCAATCTTTCGTTGGTTGTATATCGTCCCACATAATCATAGCTGTTTAAATAATTTTATTAAAATGTAACAATTAGTGCTAACACTTACATCTGGCTAGAGTTCGAAGCATCAAAAAATCAGGCCTGACAAAATCTAATAAATATTGCGTGTCTGGTGGAGCCATCCAATCAGCAATCGCCTTATTACCACTACCGAGATACATTAAACCCAAGGCTAACATTGCACCAGGTGCTGTTACATCTAAGTTAACCGTTGTTCCTTCTCTAATTTGAAATGATGCCACTTTATACTTATCTTTTTGCGAGCCTATCAAACATAGACATAAATAACAAATAATTAAATTATTTGAAACACAAGCTCGACTTGCATTAGTCACTCACATCCACAGACCAACGTTGGTTTCTGAGTTGATACTCGTCGTCAGTACGGCTATTGTGAGTGACTAATGCTTACTCATCGAGAGATGGCGCCGTGCATTAGTCTAGCATTCAAATAATTAAATTGTTAAAAAATGGTTTAAAAAATCCTTAATAAAATAAAACAGCTGTGCCCTCAAATTCAAGTCAAATACCTGTCAATGGTCTTTTGTTTCCTCCAACCATGTAATAATGTAAAGTATCTGGAACATTCAAGTCAGCCAACCCCGAAGGTCTACCTCCTTGTTTTAACGTCACTAAACCTAACGCCAATCCCGCTGCCAAGGAATACGATTCGCGATCCACACTATTTTCCATTTCTGGACCGGGTGGACGTCCGATTTCAGTTAAAAGAATTTCCGTCATGTGCCTATGAGCAGTTCCTTGATAAAGTAAACCAATTCCCAATAACGACGCCACCTGCACGTTTTGTGGGACGTCCAACTCCATAGAAGTAGGTGGTAGTAAAGCTTCGACGTGGATACTCAACATTTTAGTTATCGATATATTCGACGTACCTCTATGCGCTGCAGACAGTCCTAAAATAAACGTAAAATAACACGAGTTGCTTTACTCAAATCCTTCACTCTGTTCTTAGACGTGAATTAGCTATCCAAACAAACTCACCTAATAAAATCCCAACACTGATCATTTCTTGATATTTTGCAAGATAATCGAAGGTATTCAAAACTGCTAAATTCCTCAAATGTCCGTTTAAACCCAACGCCATTAAAAATCCCGCATGTTCAACTTCACTATTTCCTTTGGGTCTGTTAAACACTATCCACGTGGAATCTATGTTGTGAGCATCGGGCGTTATACGAAGTCCATTCGCAACACCGTTATGAAACAAAGGCCACAAGTTCATAGTCGGTGGCGTATCAATGTGACTCAGTTCGACTGTTTTACTTCGAGGGGGCGCGGTGCCAGTTAAACAAAGCACAGGGATCGGTAACGGCTCCGTAATGACAGGCGAAGCCGTTCTCAAAGTGAACATACCTCTAAAAATTAATTTCAATTTTGTTTTCGATTTTAAATTAAACGTACCTTCCCACTGGTAATGCCATCGTTCTCGTGCATATGGCATATAAATGCTTTTCTTGTTCCTCGATGAAATCGTGATCGGAGACGTCGGGTCTTTGTACGAGGACTACAGGTACAGGCTTGGAACTTTGTAAAAGACGTCTGGCTTCGGACACTCTTAAATCTTCAGAAAATCGCAGTTTCAATAATGCACTGTCTATGTCTTCCATACCGTCTTCTTGGTCCATTTCCACTTGGGTTATTGGTGGTAGGTGGTCTTGAATGTTATCTTGATTAATGTATTTCATAAACGCAGATTCGTCAGTTTTCTTTATATAAAAATCATTGGTTACAAGACTATAAATTTTATATATTTCTATAGAATGAATACCTTTTCAGTAATTTGAGCCTGGGCTGCTAAGTCAGGTCGATGTAAAAGTATATAAGATTCAGCAGGCCAATCGGTTGGTGGATTTTCGCGACATCTCCATATCGCATCATGTAATAATAAATTAACACAAATGGGAAAACTTTCAAGATCTCTGTTAGTTATGCCTTTTTGTGTCATCAACTGTACAACAAAATGTGACGGTAACTGAGGAAATCCATTCGTATTTGTTTTAATTTCCATTGGACAATCCGGCTTGACTCCCGGCGGTGCAATATTTTTAATTAACCCATCAAATGATACAGGGTCACTTATCATTAAAGGAGTTTTCAAATAGATGCTCACTAACTAAATAAAAATAATAATTTTATGTTGCATACAGGATTCGCCTATACAGCCTGTTCACGGGAACATTCTACAATAGCAAACTTTTTTATTTAAAGAGGTACAAACTTGGTTAAATGGACAAAGTTTAAGTACCTTGCGCATTTCGCGCAATAAATTATAAAACAAAAGAACATCGCGTTGCTAAGATACCAGCATAACGATTCATTTTTTAAATCGAACACCCTGTATATTTTTATATTTTTAGGTTGGTCTGGTTGCCTGCTATAATTAAATATAAAACAATTTTTCTCTAGGATCGCTAATTAAAGAGTTAAAAAAAACTATAATTACTTGCATTCTGGGTGTTCATGAATTATTCTACAATAGCTAACTTTTTTATTTAAAGAAATACAAACTTGGTTCAATGGACAAAGTTTAAGTACATTGCAATGCGCATTTTGCACAATAAATTATAAAACAAAAGAACATCGCGTTGCTAAGATACAAGCATAACGATTAATTTTTTAAATTGAACACCCTGTATATTTTTATGTTGCTCTGATTGCGTGCTATAATTAATTATAAAACAATTTTTTCTAGGATCGTTAGTTAAGGAGTTAAAAAAATAGTAATAAAACAATAAAAATCAAAAAGTAAAAGAACTGTTGTTATCGATCCTCCCCTTGCAACAATTTGTTTTATGAATATTTTTGTATCCTTCGGACTGCACCAATATGTCTTATGCATCTCACATCAATAACAATAAAAGAATTGTATCATAAATTATTTATTTAATTATAATAATTAT
>JAFFZR010014126.1:0-33333 GCA_018397195.1 Lethrus apterus | reverse complement strand
ATAACTAATTATTGCTGTTAATTTCAGAGTCCAAACGACGAAAAACACAATTCCAAGAAGCAGAATGTAACAAAAGGCGTGGCCATGTCGTTTGGTTTTCGTAAGAGACCTGTTACTGCACCAACTTCTTTTACTGGAAATCCACTTGCTGCAAGACGCCTTGCAGGCGCTGATAATATAGACCGAAATGGAAATGGAGATACTGAACCACTTACAGCTAACGCCATACAGTCAGGTAGAACAACTCCACGTTTAGCTCCACCAAAGAAAGAAGCAAATGCTACTCGCGTGAGCCGTTTCGGATTTAGACAGCCGAACACTAACCGCTTGAACAAAATTTCTGATATAAACGCTTTACCGCCCACCCATCTAGAGTACAGGAATAATAATTTTGATGTACAAGTTAAATCTTCTCTCCCTTTAAATGTAACGAGCCCTATCGATAGTAATAAAAATAATACTAGTGACAAGCCATTACCGAATCCCACTAAGTTCACTTTGCAAACGAGTAACTTACCACGCCCGGAATTACCAATGCGAATTATTGAAACAAAAACAGCGAAGACTCTTGCGAACAACAGTAAAAAAGTAAGCACAATGCAACAACGCTCTCTAGATGATAGCTCCCCTAAAGACGGCTCGCTCACTGAAGATTCAGGTGTCGGGAGCAATATTAGCAGTGCTAATGCCGAAGTTGATGGTGATAAAATATTAGAAGAAGTAAATGAGTCACCGACATTTGGAGCGCCTAGAAGGAGCCATAAAACGAGAAATTTAGACGTTGTTGTTTCTGGTAATATGTTCGACGTTAGGGACTTAGATGATACAAATGAACCAGTGTTACCTTTGCCACGTCTTCCCAGCGCTTTTCAAGCGTGCAATACTGGAATTGTGAGAGAACGAACGTTGGAATATCAAAGGAATATTGATCGTAACAGGAGAAAGATTTCTATAACATCTTCTGAAGGTTGCAGCGATTTTGGTGAAGACGAAAAAACATACCAGGAGAAACTCAGAAACGAGAAAAACTTCAACAAACCTTCGCCAATAAAAACGTTTTTAAAATCAAGACAAATAAAAATTGATTCTAGTCCGCCGAGTTCTGACGATCAGCTTTGGGGAAACGCTGGTGAAGCTATGGCGGACGATTTCAGCTGCAGTTTCAGTTCAAGCGACGAAAGCAAGGACAAAGAACCTATAGTTCAGCGACAAGTTACTGCGAATACTTTGACAGATGCCTTTGAAACACTAATCACTGCTTCGTTGACAAATTCCTTGCCGAAAAGTGAAATTAGAAATGTTCTGTTAACGATAGAAGATCCCAAGTTTGCAGCCGTAGCTGCTGCAAGTAAATCCAGTAATTTGTTAGAGGATGAAACATCACCAAGCGATAGTTTAGTTTGCAGTTACTCTGATACAGAAGAATTTAAACGAAAGCTCAATAAAAGCTCCTCAAATTCCAAGGATATCAACGAAAAGTTGACACTGACACCATCTAGCCCTGGAACGCCAACAAACGCATCAAATTCGCTTTCATTATCAGATGGGAAGGATTTTTTAATCGATGACGAAATTGCCGATCAACCAGCTTTAGTGTTTGATGAAACTTTGACGGCGTGCAATAGCGAATCTGGAAATGTTCAACAAAATTCTGAAAACAACACTCTAGTCGAGTCGACGCCAAAAGTAAAGAGAAAGTCCGTGGGAGCATTTGAGCAAAGTCCTTTGCTACAAAGAAATAGGAAGATGTTTCTAAGCAGAGGTGATTCGGTGGAAACGTTGTCTACATGTGAAAGTATTGCTTCTGATGACATGATGATGGATTTTGATTACAGCCAAGGAAGCGGTCTAGATGAAACATTAGACAGGTATACATTTATTTACATTATAATTTTAATTTATTTATATTTTCATTGTACTTATATTTTT
Source organism: Lethrus apterus (assembly GCA_018397195.1). Classification (NCBI taxonomy): domain Eukaryota; kingdom Metazoa; phylum Arthropoda; class Insecta; order Coleoptera; family Geotrupidae; genus Lethrus; species Lethrus apterus. Next base: position 31,404 of record JAFFZR010014126.1, on the reverse strand, counting down.
CGTTTCCAATTTTAAATTATTTTATTTTCGTATTTCAACTAGTTTCCTATTCTTCAAAAACATGTTAAACAGTAGAATATTCTTATAGCTTTAAATATTGAATAGTCCTACATCTATATACAAATTCATAATATTGAAAAATGAAAAAGAGATTACCTTCTGCAACTCCTCTTTAATGTGAAATAGTACTTTAAATATATTTTTAGTTTAGTCACTTTGTATTGTATTTTAGAAGCGAAAGGAGAAGTGGATTTCTGTCACTGGACGAGACTATCCACAGAACGATTAACGAATTACCGAAAAGCGATTTTTCAAGAGAATGGACGACATTAATTGGAAATTACGACAAAGGCATGCCAAAACCGTAAGTGCGTTTCAGATTTTTATTAAATATTTTAAATGCGAAAATCAAGTATCAATTTAAAATATACAATATAAGTTTAGGTTTAAGTTATAAAATTCTAAAAATATAACTCTGAAGCATTGAAATTTCCTAGTGAATATAATAATATTGTGTACATTAAATTTTGATTACTTTTAATTTGATCATCATGACGCAGCCGGAATCCTAAAATTAAATTAATGCTGTTTTCCCAACATAGGTGAGGTCATTTTATTAAGCATATAAGCTTAATACACGTGTGTTTAATTAAATTACTGTAAAATGGAATGGTTTGTATTTTGTATAGTATAAGTAAAGCAGTAAACTGTATAATTAGTTGCCTATAATAGCCATAAATAATGGTGCATACACCTGAGAGGATATATGGTCTCCTCAGGCCTAGTCTGGGAGAGCCACCTAGTGCTGGAGAGCCTGTCCGAGAAAAATGACGTGGAACTCAGATGGGTACACGGACATACGGGTAATCCGGGCAATGAGGAGGCGAATAAGCTGGCTCGGCTAGGCTTCGACCGAACACCCTTCAGGCCGGAGTCGATGCACTCTTACCAAGTCAATCCAAACAGCCCTCATAAAGCAATACACCCTGCGTAGACACACGGAACGCTAGATAGACTGCAAGGGCCTCTGTTCAGAAACCTTGTCCGAAGCGCGCAAAATTCTCTCTAAGGCAGAGCAGGCCCTACCTAAGGAAACTGGTAGGGCTTTGGACAGAACACTGTCGATTGAACAAGCACCTACATGCGTTGGGTGCCGCAAACGACTCCATCTACCGTGGCTACCTTGATGAAGATGAAACGCCGGAACACGTGTTGTGTTATATCACTGCCCGGCGCTCGCATCGATAAGAAGATCCATACTGGGCGACTTCTGGCCGGGTATGGCCAGGATAAGCGACACCTCACCCAGTAAGGTTCTCAAGCTGATCGATAGTATATGCTGGCTTGGGGACTGACGGGGATCAGGAGATGCTTTGGAGGGATTTTAAAATGGGCCCATCTTAGATGGCCTAATTGCTAGTGTGGCCTTAGGACCACACACCCTCCAAATCTTGAAATCCAGAATCCAGAAATGGTGCATACATAAAAAAGCTCTACATTAGAAAACGCTCTATATTTAAAAAGAAATCTTCAGTTTTTTTAAAATTGTTAATTTATTGAAAACTCTTTTAAATTCAGGAACTGTTAAGAAATATATAAAATCAAGTAATTAGTATTAAATTCTTAGTTGCAAACGCGTGCAAATTATTTGTTATTTTCAAGAAAAAAGAAATCCAGTCATAAAAATACCTTTATTTGGCATAGGTATCTACATTTCATTTCATTCGTATAATTTCATAATTTCATTGCGTACTTCCACCCCTCTCCATCTTCTCTTTCCATTTCTTCAATCTTTCCAATCCTTCTTCTGTCATGATCCTCCACCGTCTCCTTCTGCCTTCCTTGTCTTCCTCTGGGTTCACTTGCATTCATACCTCTCCACAAAATGTGCATCCTCATTTCCACACCTAAATCTTGCCACTATTCTTTCCTATCCCAACCTCCGTCTTCCGTCCACGTAATAAGGGTCCTCCCATGTGTGCATACATCTATGTATTTCTTATTACACCTCGCCTCTTTCAATAGTTCGTATCTCCTCTGACCGTCTACTTCCTTCCATCTCTTCACTACCTTCTGCTCCACGTTCCTGCCATCTTTTCTCCGCCCTCTTACCTCCATTTCATACCTGTAATATTAACATATTAGTAATACAACCCTGGACACACATGATAAAAGCGTCTTTCTAACTGCCACCAAGAACAGTACTGTACAGAAATGTCAGAATGTTTTCCAATTGATTTGACATCGAAACTCATCCTCAAGATTTTTTCACAACACTCATTCATCTACACCGAATCCACAGAATATACGCTTTCTGAATTTCTTGTCCATTCAGTTGTTATTTTTTGTTTCTTGTACCGCACATTTAAACTTTGCTACTAATCAATCATTGTATAATCTTTTTATTTACACGATTTACATTATTGACCGCGGTGTGGCATGTGAAAGCAATGACTACTAAACTCTCACTGCGGTGCACGGTTGGTTGCCTGTGCAGTTTTGAACAAAAATTAAAATAATAATAAATTAAACATCAGTTCAATTATGTGTTGTGTCAATTAAAAATCGTGGAGAGATGAAAAGCATTTATAATAATAATAATATTTATTTTGCACATACAGTGTGTCTCACTTTAGATCGCACCACCCCAGGATTTTTTTTTATTATGGATTTAAGAAATTCCTATTTTCTGATTACACCCCTCACTAAATTGTACTTTTAGGGTATGTTACTTTCCCTTCACGGTAAAATGCCAGTCTACTATGATTTAAAATAAACAGCAAAATTGAAGAAGTCATATTTTTTTATCAAAAAATTTTATTAATAAAAGTTGTTCAGAATCGTTAAAATAAGCTAAATTTCATTAAAAACATAAAATTTCGAAAATCTCTTTGTCCAGAAAATTCGACTAATAAACTTACAAGTTTGCCATGATTTTTTATTTTATTCTTTTAATTCAATACAATAACAAAAAACCATGCTTAATTACTTAAATAACAATATTGCCAAACATTGCATAACCTCCTTAAATTTACCAATTTATTTTATTGATTACCCCTCATTAAAAGAATCCACTTTCGTATACCCTGACCACATGCGACAATTCAATAAATCCTTTATCGGTCCAGTCAATTTTTCGATTGACACTCTATAATTTCGCTAACAGAAATTTATTTATTTGTGACGATAATTTAGGTCTGATTTATCATGAGAACATTTATAAATGCACTAATTTTATTATAACAGATGTTTATATCGTCTTTAAAAACAACTGATAAATAATTTTCTTATTTTCTTATATGAATTATTCATAGAAATACTCTAATGAAAATAACAAATGCGTACTGATTGAAGTAACGGAAACTTAAATTTACGACTATGTGGTAATAATAAATGAATGCCATTTTGTGTTAAAATAATTCAAAATATGATAACCATTGCAACATTAATTAATTATTGCAACTTCCTTATTGTTTAAATAACCATTTGCAATTTAATTATTTAATATCTGGCTTTATTGTTGAGTAATAATTACCAATTCCAACCCGTTCATAATACGCTTTCGATTCTTTGCACAATAATGTTGTAGTTGTTAGCGGCGCATTTAACTCGGTGATAATAAATATTTAATTAATATTTATACTGATTTTTTCTTTACATAAGGTTATCGTGCAAATAATATCAGTCAATTAACAAATAATTGACAGAACATATTTACAGAAACCCCCTTTTAACATGATTGCAGACATAATTGTTTGATTTTATTACCTTTTCGTAAAATTATTTCTAGCCAATGGAATTTTATGATGTGAAGTTTATTACTGTGCTTGTATGGTACCAGTGCATGTAAGTAAAATATATATTATTTAGAGATTATTAATTTTCTTATATGTATTTACATTATAACATGCTTGTTTTATCTGATACTCAATATAATACACAACTTGTCAGTAGTAAACAATCAGCGCCTTTTTAATAACTCTTCTTCTTTTTGAAACAAATGCGGAAAACTTAATTTTTTTAAATGGAAGCGCTATATTTTCATGAAACCAAAATTTAATTGTCTATTAATTTGAATAAGCAACGTATATAGTTAAAATTAATAATTTTCGAGATATTGATGTATTTTTTAATTTTAGTACATTATCATCTCTCCTGAGAACCATAAAAGTAATTTTTAAACGTTTTTTAAAACAAAGCTGATAAACTACAAACTAATAAATAGAATATGCTGTAAATAAGACGATACACCAAGCTTTACATTTCAAAATTTTATAATATTCACACAGTAAATAGAGAGATCACACAATGCGATATTTTGTATGTAATATTACTGCTTTTTTGATTTCATTGTTAATCAAAATAAGTTTCATGGCATTTTCATTATATCCCAATTACCGTATTCTGTCATTCTTTCCACAAAAAAACTAAATAATAGAATAAGATTGGAACGTAATATTATTTATTATAAACTAAATAATATATTAATCTTAACGGAAAAAATGTTTGGAAAATAAAAATAAAAGTAGCATATTATGAAACTTTTGAAATGTAAAACTTGGTGTATTTTCTTATTTACAGTATATTCTATTTGTTAGTTCGTAGTTTATCAGATTTGTTTTAAAAAACATTTAAAAATTACTTTTATGGTTCTCAGGAGGGATGACAATGTACGAAAATTAAAAAATACATCAATATCTCGAAAATTATTCATTTTAACTACATATGTGGCTTATTCAAATTAATAGACAATTAAATTTTGCTTCCGACTAATGCATAAAAATATAGCGCTTCCATTTAAAAAAATTAAGTTTTCAGCATTTCAATTGTGTCAATAAGAAGAAGATTTGTTAAGTATGTTGTGCATATCGAATTTCTAATGCTTTTACTATTATCACTGAAGATCCCTCTAGCGTTGCATGAAATTTCATGATCTTGCTGTATTTCGTTATTGAACTATAGGCGTTTTGCCGAAGACTGTCAGCTGTCAAAATTTCTGAATAAATGCAAATATCTTAAAAACGAATAGACATACACAAATATTATCTTATACAAACTTATATTAGAATTAGCCAATAATATATAGGGTGTTCCATTTAAAATTTTAAAGTTGTTCGTGATTGCGCACAAACAAAACACTCCGTATAACTCAAAATAATTTTAGGTGGTGGAGACCATAAAGACTTTTGTCTTAAAATATTTTTTGTATTTTGCATAACAACGGAGATATCGAAGAATATCGCACTAATGTTACACCCTGTATATATATGAAGTGAAGATATTTCAATTATAAAACTTATAGTGTTTAAGAGAAACAATTTTCAGGTTGGAGAAATAATAAACACAACTTAAAATTTGAAAATTCTGGTTTTTATATATAACTTACATTTGTAAGAAAATCTCAATTAATTGTTAAGTTATAGTCTACGATGTAATTATTTTGATGTAAGAAAAAAAAATTGGAGTAGAAAATTACAAGTGTGGTGGGCATGGCGAGCGGCTATTTGTAATCGAATTTTATAAAAGTGTATAAAATTTTAAAAACTATCACTCATGATTGTCGAAAGCCTTTCGATATTGGATCATTCATGGCGCTCACCTGAGAGTTTAGATATTTGTGTCAAACATTTCTGAATAACCGTGCCTTGACTATTTGCCATCTACATACATAAAACACACACTAATTATGGAGTCGGGGACTAGGAATTTCAGTTCTGCTACAACCAATTCATATAATTCGTTTTATTTCGGAAATACCTGCATGCAACCATTATATAATTTTCATGTCATCTCGTGATGCATGATATTTTATGTAACCAAATTCTTTACTGTACAATTAACGATTTATATTTACCTCATATTGCGCAGCATATCATTTATCGACGTGTACATGTTTTGTTCAGTATAATGTCATTGATTCAAGGATACAAACTGCAAATTTTTGTTTAATATAAATTGAAATTTTAAATGGACTCTTTGTAGGTATGTAAACAATAAAATTATTTAGACTAATTTCTATAACTAAATTACATTTAAATTATCTAAAATCATTCTTATTTCTGATTTTATATGTATAAAAAAAGTAAGCACTTAAATGGTAATGTTTAATGTTATATAAAATAATAATAATAATAATAATAATATAAAAACTGGTGCGACAACGGTAAGTACATACAAAGTTTTACACACGTCAAAAACATACCTAAATATATGCATATAAAGTATATAAACAACCGAAACATAAAAAAACAATCATCTGAAATTAAAAGACAAAAATTCATCAACACTATAAAATGCCTTGTCTATTAAAATATTTTGTAGGGCCCGCTTAAATCTATTTATATCTAAATTTTTGATCATTAAAGGAAGAATATTGAAGAATTTAATCGCAAAATAACCATCTGTTCTATTTAAGCGCACACATTTCGGAAAAAAATCGTATAGTTTCACGTCAAATAAGAATGAAAGTTGTCACGAGGTTAGAGCTCTGATATTATTGAGTTGGCATACAAGCAACAATGGAATATGAATAACGATGGAAAAGTAACTATACTACGATTTATAAACGCGTCCCGGCAGTCAACAGTATATGGCAGATTAGCCAATATTCTGACAGAATATTTTGTGTGTAGAGGAGGAATGTTCCCATATTATAATTCCATAGTTCAATAAGTTGTGAAACAGACCAAAATATGACGTTCTCAACGTTTCCTGGGAGGTAATTCGTGTCAAACTACGTAACAAAAAATAGGTATTTATGTATTAAGGGCATAATCAGGAGATTATGGCACTAGAAAATGTTTAAAGCCCGACGCGAAGCGGACTGCTTTTAATTTATCGAGGGCCATAATCGATAATTATGCACTTAGTACATATTAGGTTTTATATTATTTTGGCTCCTCAAAAGAAATTTTAGTTATTTTAGCAAATTTTCAACGATGCGAATTATCGTTATTATCGTTATGAGCTAGTCGGCTATTGTGTTGTTGCTGGGGGATGTGTGCTGAGCTTTTAGTTATCAAATAAAAATGGAAAAAGCTGTGGATGTTAATCGCACAGTTTATTCAAATGAAGTTTTGGACGATTTTGAGGCCGCCCAGGAAAAGTTGATTCCGGCAAAGTCAAAGGATTTGTACGAGAACGAGTACGAGAAGTTTTGTGATTGGCCTAAAAGTTATAATTATTTATTAAAATTGTATGAACTCTACGGAAACGTTTTTATTATAACTTAGCAACTTTATATGCCCTCGGGCTAAAAAAGCCAAATTACGCCCGCATTTTAGTGCCAATAAAGACGATTATGGTGACAAAATAAAATAAAATATTTTTATATAATTTCTTGGCCAGCATATCACCATGAACATTCCAAATCAATTTAGAGACGACAGCTCTTGCTGTCGTCTCTGCTAGAATCCTCTCTGCTGGAATCCTCACACTTAGGTAGAAAAGGAGCAGTCAACAGTTTTTAATGTAAAAAGTAAGTAGGTAAATACATTTGGTGTTGTTAACTACAAAGCCATTGTTATTGAACCAGTCAAAACCAATCACCCGGGATCTGAGAGCACAATCATTAACTTCTGCCAAACTGCTTCGAGTACTGGTGATAGTAGTATCATATGCATACAATATTACCACTCTCTTCTAGATGGGCAGAAATCATTTATAAAAAAATAAAAAGAAGTGGTCCAAGAATTGAACCTTGAGGGAGTCCGGTATTGATCGGGAGATCGTCAGAATATTAACCATTTAGAGTAATACGTTGAGTCCTGTTGGTCAGAAAAGATGTTAACAATCTACAACTTGAAGGATGAAGATTGTATGCGAATAATTTAGAAAAAGTGTGACGTGAGACACGCAATCGAAACCCTTCGAGAGGAATGGACAACATTCAATATTCTGAGGGTCTATTCTTGAGTTGAGTGAGCAGCAACACACCGGTGGTTTCTGATGTCATCGTATAGTTTTATCATAGGATGGCATCAGAAGCCACCGGTGTGTTGCTGGTGACTTAAGTCAAGAATAGACCCTCTGAACTAGTCCACCACACTCAATTGTTCCAAGATTCCTTTCCTTTCGAGATATTCAAACATTTCCCCTCTGTTCAGCGAGTCTTTGTTTCCAACTCTACAATCAGACATTACGGTGCTCATTAATAACGTCACTTTGTCCGTTTTGAATTTTGACATGTTAATTAAATATATAAATAATCATGTTGTATATTGTTGAACGAATATGTATGTCCGTTTTGTCATTAATTGAATTTTATTCTTTCTGTGTAAAACATTTCTAACAGCTTAAAACAAAGAAACATAAAATTTATGTACATTTAATGTAAAACTGGACATTTAATTTTAATAAAAAAAGTTTGCAAGTAAATCTTTCTATTTATATTTATTAATCGAGTTGCTGTAAATGTTTCTATAATTATTAATCTCTGTATACAAGCACGAATAAACATTTACAAAATGTTTAATTTCTGAGACAGCAGAGAGGTTTATTGCAATTGACGGCTGTGCCGTATAAATCAGAAGCGATATTTACATACTTGTGACACACAGAGGTGCTAATGCCTTGAAATTGCAAATGTTTTATTCATGAAAGTTTAATTATGTTACTATTCCTTGTTTGCAGGCGTGCATGCATTCACTCTATTCAACTTAATGATGAATATCAGTAACACTTATTTACAACAGTGCGACCAATTCGTGGCCGACAAATTATTTACTCACATCGAGTGGGACGTTTTTGACCTCACGGGAATTTATGCTATCTGCCTGCCTAATAACTTTCTCGACAAGTTACCTATTTAAACCTGTTTTGAGAAATTTTAAGATGGACCAGTCTATTACTATCAGAAAATTGACTGTTGTGTTTCTGAATAAAGAATTTTTAAATATGTAGAAACAGCAGAATATAATTATTAAATCTCTAACTCCAAGTTCTTTTTTCAACATTTGTTTACTTATATTTTCATTATTGATCTGTACAACTATGTACAAAGTACAATGCAATTACTTACATTAAACTGCATAAATATTTTAATTATTTAAGGGATTGAAAGGATTAAATAAATATTTACACAACGTTCGCATTAAGTGGCAACGAATAAATTTATTTTGAAAATGTGTTGAGTCGTGCAATATAAATTTAAGGCTATATTTCAAGTCGTAAGTTTTCATGAAGCGCCATAAAATGCCTATCGGTTGTAATCTTAAAAAATTGCCTTGGGGAAAAGAAAATTCAGCACGGATTTTTACAGCAAATTTATTCAAGTTACTCCGAAACGGCTACAAATTTTAAGGACAATTAAGGGTGGTAATTTAATATTTTTTCTCTCCAAGTGATGTAATGTCGGTAAAATCTCCAACAACCTTATCGGTCTGTTAGTTATTATAAAGTTTTTCCTATATAGACTTCATTTAAAAATATGATTTTTTTATTCTACATTTTTTAAACAATTTAATCCAAATCTATTTATTGTGTAGAAAGGTACTTTACCTTAACAGGAAAATATTATATAATTATTAGTTAGTAAGATAACAAACAGACAAAAATAAATCGTAAAATAAATTGAGGCTACACACTTAACGTGAAATGTTCGTACGGTGTTCACAACGTTGTTTAATTAGTTTAAACGTCATTTTATTGATTGAAATTTACATTTATCATGTTTATAAAGGATAAGTTCTCTCTTTTCAATCATTTTAATTAGTATAGTTTATAATTAATTAAGGTTAAGAACAACATGCATTTTTATACCTACTAGTATATTAAGTATTAAAATTAGTTTCTGTTTATTTTGCAGCTTTGAGGAAGCCCTAGTATACTTAGGCGAAACGTAAGCATAGTAACAAACATTCTTTAAAAAACTGCCGTTGTTTGGTGTTCTATTTACAGAAGAAAATACCGTTTCATTTTTAAATTATTATTATTATTAATTTTTTTAATTGTGATCAAATTGATGGACATCCTATTTAATTTTATTTATTTGATAATTAACATCATATATTGTGGACGAATGATATTTTAAAACCAGGATCACATGCACTCATCACAACTTAGCAAATTTTGTGTAACTGACTAACTTTTTTTACCACTACGTCATTGGTTTGTGATTTTAGTAACCATCAAAATTTTAAAAATAAATTAAAAAACTCTTGTCTGTCAAGATTTTTATTTTTTTATACGCAATGATTGCTAAAAGCAATTAAATTCGACCAAATTCTTGGGAAAAGAGCCTCGCGCTACGCGCTCTTTTCGTCAAATTGGTCTCGTTTAATTGCTAAGCAACCACTGCTCATGCAAAATAAAAATCTTGCCGACAAGAGTTGAGCACTCATGATCTTACCGTAGAAAATAATAAAAAACAAGTATTTAGAAAATATTTGATATTTATGAACACATGTCATATATGGTCTACGAAATACAATTTCAGAATGCTTGACTTAGAGTTCAGTTCTTAAATATACAGTTCACAATGTTTCTGAATTTGAGTTGGGCTTCCTATTCTGAATGGTTTCCATAAATTAATGCTGGAATAATAAATTATTCAAAACTCGCCAAAAACATTATCTTCATGTTATTATTATTATTTTTTTTTTTTTTTATTTTGCTTGGTTTTCAGATGCCGACGAGCTAAGCAGTACCACTACTTCTCGAACTACCAGTACTATTAGATCAACTAATAAACCAGCATTTCCACTACCAACAGCAACATTACCAACCTTCCCACCACAACACGAATTAACTCCTATGCAGCCAGTGAATGATTGCACAAACTTAATAGTAAACATCACAAATTCTCTATTTACTATGGAAGAACAAGTAAAAACCTTGAAAAAAGAAAATGCAATACTGCGAGAACTAGCTGATAAGGGGAAGTATTTTCTGCGACTGATTGGACGTATTGCAGAAACAGGCGATCCCATAGATACCGTTAATTTTGTGCTTAAAGAAAAATTGGATATCGAGGATAAGGTTAAGTCAGCTTTGAAGATTGAAAATCATAATTCCATTATTTTTGAAGTGTACACATTTGAACAGAAACTCAATATTATCAAAAAAGTGAAAGAAAAGCTGAAAAATTCTCAGCAGTTAGCAATTACGTATAATCTATAAGCACGTCATAAAATGCATTTTGCAATATATTCTTTGTATTCCGTATGTGTATTAAAAATCTATAGAATATTCATTCATGATCATCCAGTAAGATTTTCAGATGAAATTACTATTTAAAAATGATATTAGTGTCAAATTCTTGGTTGATTATAATACTTATCTTTTTTTTTTTCTTTCTTGAGCGTGCAACCAAATTGAAACTCGAGTTGTGCAATAAAATATATTACTTTTATGTTTAAATGTTTCATAGTAAACTATTTTTATAAAAAGGTTTCCATACTAAAATATAATAAACGTCAAATATATTTATTTATTGCTTGATAAAGATTACGAAACACATTTTTATATTTATTATATTTGGTGTGTTTTAATAAATATATTTTATTGCACAACTCGAGTTTCAATTTGGTTGCACGCTCAAGAAACAAAAAAAAGAGAAGTATTTAAAAATGAAATTTTCATTATTGCTATATCATCACACAATGTTACTACGCATATAATAAATTATTTATGTTAAGTGGTTTATTATTTATTTTAAAATGATGTTTGATATCGTATCATTAATTAATCTCTGTATCAAATGTCATAAATAAGAATTTCACGGCGTAACCTTACTAATATTCTTCCATCTAAAATATATTTATTACGACACACTGTATTGATTAAAATATAAAAATGTGTTTCGAAGATCTTTGTCAAGCAATAAATATATTTGGCATATGTTAAATTTTACTATGGAAACCTTTTTTTAAAAAACGTACTATACTATAAATTTGTTTCATCAATTAGTTTAAATGGTTGAAATAATGAATAAAATTAATTTATAAGTTATTTATATAATTGCTGAAAATGGAATTATGTATTTTAAATTTACATAATTTCAATTGTCCATTATTAAGTTATTATTGAAATAATTTATTATAGGTATTTGAAATGATATTTTTAATTACATTTATATTTTTATTTTAATAATATGCTCCATTATTTTTAAAATTAAACTTAATAATGGTCGAAATACTCGACGTTTTTCCTAACCTTACAGCAATAACTGGAGTATATAGAAGTCGTAACGTGGGACGCAATAGGGCTTAGGAAATGTAAAGTTTGATTCATTAATTATAATTTTATTCATTATTTCAACCATTAGAATTGAGAATTGATGAAACAAATTTATAGTAAACTATGTTTTTTTTTTAAAAAGTAGGTAAATTTAACATATGTAAATATTTATTGCCTGACAAAGATCTTCGACACACATTTTTATATTTTAATAAATATAGTGTGTCGTAATAAATATATTTTATTACAATTTCGAGTTTTATTGGTTGATTGCTCAAGAATAAAAGATAAGTATTCAACCAAGAATTTGACACTAATAATATATTTTCTAAAATCGTAAAGAGAGAAATTCATACAATTCAGATGGAAAACTGTACAACTTCATATTTTATGCATATCTACCATCATACCAAAGAAACCTGTATGTTTTTTAACTATTTTTTTCCTGCTATTGTTATTAATAAAATTGATACGATTTACATTCAATATTTGAATATTCCGCCGAACGGGCTGTGTCATGTGCCAACTGCATCAATGGAATTCTATTTAACTGTCGAAGAATCATTTTTCTCTTGAATTGTTAAGTTATGTAGTGATTGTTGTTGATTTTACTTATTTCTTGTGTGTTGAAGTTGCTTCCTTTATTCCTGCAACCCACCAGAATTTTGTCTATTTATGTAAGGTTTTGCCTCGCAGGAAAAAATAAACTATAACACGATGAATTCCCCCGTCCCACCCTTTGAACTACACAGACGCACGTATTCGTCCATTCATCTTAGTTACTGCGAATTGTACGATATAAGGCTTAGCTCTCGACTATATTTGTTCATTATTTCCAAACACCTATCGCACCAGAATGATTTATTAATTCGTCCGTGACGGATTCTATGAAGTCAAAAGCACATTTTCTCTAATTTATAGAAACTGAACTCTGCCGCTCTGACCTATTTCAAAATTACGAAACTGGATTAAATGATATATTTTTACTATTGTTCGTGCTTCACTTATTCACGTGTGATCGAATGGCATACAATGAAGAAAAATATATACTTGATAGTTGCTCATTATTTATTTAGTGGAATGAATAACTATATGTGGTCATGCAAAACTGTATAGAAGTAAAGTTAAAAATCCCGTATAAACAAACTATCTCAAGCTGAGAATAGAATGACTGATCTTTGTTAATACTGAAGACAAAAATTCTTAAAATAAAAAAATAAAACTAGCTGCCGTTTACACAAAATATACTTATAATGATCACAACTCAAAAATAACAAGGCATACGCCATAACAAACCGATGGATTCTATGTGTAGTCGTTATCGCAATACCTTCAAAAAAACATTCCCTTTCGATAGTCATGCGCACATTTTAAATACTAAATATACATTACAAAATGGAATATCAGTTTTCAGATTCATGTGCAAAACTCACATAATTAAACTGCTATTTTTTTAAATATGTTAAATGGTTTTTTATAGTGAAATATTTGCCTTACTTTAATATTTATAGAAAAACTCTGAAAATAATGTTCAAACTATGGAGCCACATTCACAAACATTCCAAATATACCTATGCAAAGTATAAACTCTCGATTGCATCTATACTCGAAAATCACGGTTTTGTAAGTAACATTATTATGTGTAATATATGACATTAACATCAAAAATAAGTCCTATTGTATTGATTTTTTAAAGAGGAACCTATAAATAAAATAATCAGTCTTGGAGAGATTACGAAAGATTATGGCAAATATGTGCTGTTGTGTTAGTTCCCAATGGAAATAAATTTAATAGAAAGGAATCGTGGGTTGCAGATGATTTGAAAATCTTCAAATACAATTTGTCCATCATATCAGTAACCAAAAACACAGATAAGTTGATTTGCCTGCAGAATCAATCGGCACAAGCGCTTAGTTTATGAACTACTTCTAACGCCGAAATTTGTAATTACCTACATCAATGACCTACGAGGGAGCTCATAACCTAAGTTTTTACCTGAACAGTTTTTGTTCACGTTTTCGTCTATATAAGTCTGAACGCGACGTAAAATCGTCAGCCTGATTGTGGCTCACCTCCTGAAAGGACAAAACCAGGAAGACCGTGTGATTGTAGTGAATAAAATTTGGTGTTCGGAAAGTGGTCCCAAATATTAAATTGAATTGTTGAGTCGTTTTAAAAATTTGTATTGGACATTTACACAAATCGTAACCGATTGTAAATTTGAATTCTGTCAAATTTCTGGCAAATGCTAATTCAATTTAAGGTTATGTTTAAGTGTTAATGATTGTTAAAAAAATACAAGGTAGATTGTTACCTCTATTAATTATTATTAAATAATCTCAACATACCTGTACGATTGTGTACGCCCAAGTGCGAGCCGTTGACATCTACCGACTGGGTTATTGTGGATCACGGCCGATGTTTGTTACTTCGTCATTTATCTTAAATTTTAACCTTGTATAAATCAATTCGCACGTTGTAATTATTATTAATTTATTATAATAATTATACTTGAACACTTACTTTTAGTTTTTGTGATGCACAATTGATATTTTGTCAATCAATAGCATCGATTGTCATTCAAGGTCACGCATGTAAGAATTAAACAAGGCGGACAAAATATTATTAAAATTTAATATTTTGAATTTGTAAATATTAGTATTTTTGATTGTATATAAAATTGTAAGTATCTTTCTAATTAAATAAATAGATTAAGTTGTTTAAAAATTTATTGTTTTGTTTAAACATCCTTATATAAGAAACCTTATTTTAATTAAACAAAGAATATTAAACAAAGAATGTCCGGCATATTTTTTCGACTTTTTAATCAAAACAAAAAAATGCTCGAACACGTCAATTTTTATTCTAAAGGTGACACTTGAATTAGCAATCTTCACTCGGGTTACATCAACCCAGTAGTTTTTGAATAATAGCGTTTAAAAATTTATTATCTAAAAAATAGGTATTTACATGTTAACGGACTAAATGTTGAAAATGTTCACCACCGGCTTCCATACAATAGTAGAGACACTGTTCAAAATGTTGTCGGACATTCTGCAGCATTTCGGGAGTAACTTGACTGCATTCGTCTTGTATAGAATTTGGTTTGGTTGCATAAATTTTACTCTTTAAATAACCCCATAAAAAGAAATCAAGGAGTGATCTGGGTGGCCATTCAGTAGGGCATCTCCTTCCATTCCATCGACCAGGAAGTCTTTCATTTAAAAACTCTCCCACTTGTATTGCAAAGAGAGGGGGTGCACCATCTTGTTGAAATATGAACAACAAAATTATAGTCTTCAAAAAAACGTGTTGTTTAACCCCTATTCCCATTTAAAATTATTGGGATGACAGCCCCCCACTTCAGTGGTTGATGTAACCCGAGTGAAAATAGCTAAATCAAGTGTCCCCTTTAGAAAAAAAATTGACTTGTTCTAGCATTTTTTTGTAAATTGATTAAAAAGTCTAAAAACATGCTGGACTGTTTTCATTGTCTCATCCTGTATATGCATGGTAACAATTTTTTATTAACAAATTTATTTAAATTTTGTAAACCAATATCATAGCAGTACGTATACCAAATAAAGGTTTCTTTTTTTTGCTAACATTTTTAAGGTTAAAACTGAATCATCTCTAGAGTCCTCAAAAATTACAGTTTTTCTATAAACATTGAGATAGTCGACGTATAACAAAATATTGCTTCACAAAGCAGAAAAAATATCGTCACTAAACATGATGAAAATAAAGGGATTTAAATGTGTACCTTGAGCTATTCCGAATGGATACTAAAAGACCTCGAACGTATAACCACCAAATTTCGCAAATATTATCTTCTATATCGGTAGAAGTGCCCTTATTATAAACGGTCGTGCAAGTCTCCAACAATAGCGGATGGACATTCATTCTACAAATGGATTTAGAACCGTTAAGTTTGCAACGCGTATTAGAATAGTTACAAGCTAGGAATATATGGTTTGAATTGGAAAATATTATACGTTTATAAAGTATGTAATGTGGTTTCAACTTAAATTAACATAAACTCTGGATATCTGAAAAAATAGGCGATAACGAAAAAACACTTAAACACCTCAATTTATATTACATCTTTGACACCTACCTACCACCTCCCACGCAACAACCACCATTGGAAATCTTGTGATACCTCATTGGAAGGGCTATCAGTAATCTAGCATGTTTTTCTACAATTTGTACAAACTCCGAATTTTTAAATTCGAATTCAGAAAGTGTGAACATTAAAATGAAAGAAATAAGAAATGAAATTCACAGGAAATGCTCAAAGTGACCACTGTTATTCTTCGTACAGTAGTACAGGCGGTTTTCAAATTCCTGCCTCACCCGTTGAAATATTTCTCGAGGAATTCTTCGGCATTCGTCAATTATCCTACTTCGTAAATGAAATTGTAGAGAAACATGCACTGCTGGATTACTGATAAAATTACTTTTCAAATGAGGTATCACAAGGTGGGTCACCCCATTAAAGAATTCCGGGGGGGGGGGTACATATTTCAGAAAAACGTGAAAAGATGTCCCTTTGTAATACAAATTGAAATGTTTACGTGTTTTTTCTTTGTCGCCTTACTTTTTGAGATATCCAGAGTAGGTCCTTTTCAAAAAATCACTGTGTATATTCATATCTCAATCAAGTACCCATTAACTCATTATGTCATTCTCGTGAAATATGGTAGGTATATGCTTTTTTAAATTTATATGGTTAAATTGTAGAAATGTCTCAATTGCTGCGCGGTACTATCGATTTGTACACTGAACAAATAAATTACAACCAGACGATTGCTTTCTATATAAACTTGGCAGTGAATGCGAACACAAAATTAAAGGAAACATTTCAAACATGACGATTTATAGAAGATTTTCTTACTAAGTCATTCCCAAGATTAAATTTTCTAACACTAGCGCAATATATGACAATAGTAGTACGCCGGCAGCTGATAATATAGCCTTTCCCAAATAAAACACAGCTAGGGATCCAATGATACCAACACAACACAATAGAAGAAACCAATAACATCGCTTAGACTTCGCAATGAATCTTGGGCGGAACGCCTATCCGACCGTAAACGCTGTTCAAAGAAGTATTTATTAATATCGAACTTGAAACTCGAGGATATATAAGACGTCCCTTCCTGCAATACTACTCGCCAAATTAAAACTGCCTACATTTATTATTGTTCCAAATTTAATTAAAAAATACGAAAGGGAGCGTTTCGTCCGTAAACTGAATTTAGAGATTTCATCTTGATAGTATTGCTTATATTTTATTTTAATATCTTTTACGAGTACATCTATAATTAATTATTATATTCAATAGAAAATATTTATTTCGTCTTTCCTTTGATCTCGTTTCAAAACTGTAAGTAATTACTTATTTACTTTTCCGTGATTCAAAAATATTTCACATAGATAAATTAAAATTATTATTATGATTTTTATAATTTGTATTTTTATCAATCCGCAAATTGTTTAATTATATAAAATATTGCAATTTTCTGAGTTTTCAAACTAGAATTTCATCACCTCTTTCTTGATAGTTTCACTGATGAGCATTTATTTATCGTCCAGACACAAAATTTATAGCAATATCGTTTCTCATTTATTCTTAAGTCGTCTATAAGTATAGTGTGCAAATATATTTCATGCCTTCAGCGACCGTTCGTTTCAATTCAATATACGTATTTTGTTGTGTTTTAATGTTTGTTTAAGACTATTACTTTAATCGCCGTAGGTTTCTTCTTCCACATCACGTTTATATCCACTGTACTGCTGCCCATATAATTTGATAAGTGGGTTTTCCATAAATTTAAAAGAAACAAACACCGAAGCACGAATTTGATGCAAGAACATCCGCTTCGGAAACGAGTGCATTTTGGATTCACTACTTGGCCAAGAATAAATTACGACAAAATTATTAAAAAAAAATAATGTTGAGTCTTATAATTTAAATTTTTCTTTACTACGTATCAAGTTACTCATATTCGTTTTTTGTTTGTCGAACATATTTATTGATGTAATATATCTTGTGTATTTTTTTTATGTAAATTGAGTTACAAATTTTTCTACCTTTTTGCAAAAGCTGAAAATAGCTACTTTTTCTTTTCGAAACACCTAATTCTCCGAAATTTATTGCTGCCTTTCACAAATTTGTAGTTAAAAAGGTATTTACATTCCCTTATTGTAGATATTTAACGAAACTGTGATAGTAAAAGATGATTGCTGAAATTATCCCCATTCTAAATCCGAAAAATCAGGGGTTTTATCTATAAGCATTTTATTTTACTTGATAAACTGATGGTTAAACCTCCAAATATTTTCATTTTTTAATAATAATAATAGTTATGTGCTATTTTTTTCGGATTTTGATTTGTGCTAAAAAGTTTTTTTCTTGTAGTTCTTTAAATCGTATGCTGGGTTATAGGATAATCGGGATAATTCTGTAATATTAATACTTCTTGTTATGTGGTTTTAAAATGCTTTTAATTCTTTCAGATCATTTATTGGTTGATTGCTCAGGAGTAAAAGATAAGTATAATTTCAATCATATTCAACCAAGAATTTGACACTAAAAAATTCAGAAATAAAACATTTTATTCATTTGACATTGCTCATTCAAATTTTTGAATATATAATTATTCCATTATTTGCCTAGAGGGAGGAAGGACGGCGGTCGAAAAAAGGGTAATAGGAAGTTTTAGGTGCGGATATATAAAAAAATAGATGTGATGAAGGGTTCGTGAGTACTTAAAAAAATTAAGAGGATAAAAGGAGCAGAGGTAGCTTTTAGCCTAATATTACAAAGTGAAAGCAAAATAAAGGTTTTTTTACACAAAGTGTGCAGTTAAATAATACATCAATAACGATCAATGAAGTATCAATGAAGAAATAATGAAGTAAATGTAAATAACAGAAAAATGTTTGCCTTGTAAGATCATTTCGTGCTTCTGTTGTGCGTTATGCACGTTACTCATTATTTCGTAGTCAAGTATGCCATTTCATGCAGTCGGGCCATTGTTAATACAGCGTCACTTCCATGTATTATTCCTGCTATTCATTTGTACTCTATCTAATTAAAAGTTTGGCAGTAGATCTCGAGCAGTTCGTTACGCGCGACGCGGCAACAATCAATTTCTCACCTCCAGGACTTTGTCTAGTCGAAACAGAAAGCCTGAGAATCTCGGAAATGGGTTTGTAACGTGCATTATCAATAATAATTAGTGAGCCGTATTTCTGTTAAATGAACGTACATCACGATAGTATTAATTTTAGTGTGTACTCCGGAATAATGTTTCCAATAATAACAATTAAATTTGATCTAAAATGCAATAGATATAACTTTACTTTATGTCTACCAAAACGGCGAAATATTTATTACATTTGATACACATTAATCGAGACCATTAGTTTTATGAGCTTCATTCAAAATACACAGAATGCTGAATTAATAACTATTCCCAATTCGCTTGTCCGTTCACATAAATAATATTAAAATGATAATATATAACAAAAATTTTTCTTAAATACTTTCTGATGTATTAGATCATGGCTGTCCAAACCACGGCCCGCGAAGCGATTTTTATGTCTACGAAAAAGCGAAAAGTATGTAATGAAAATAGTAAATTGACGAGGTAGTTCTTGAGTTTGAGCAGTAATTTGTAGATTTCAGGGAATTAGAGACAATTCGTCACTTTTTACTCATCATTTAACGATTGCTATTGAAATAGAGCTATATGACCTACAATCCGACCTCTTTGACAAGGGCACAACTGAAATAGGGTTAGACTATTCAGAGCTCCTCGGTGATCGTTTTCCAAAACTAGTCAATTTTGGCTTAAAAATGGGTTCGACGATGGGCAGTACATATCTATGTGAAAGTACTTATTCTACAAAGAATTTTATAATATCTAAAAAATTGTATGATTAATATTCTACGGCCCGCCAATCAATGTTGTAATTTGTAGTGGCCCGTAAACGTCTCCAGCCTGGATAGCCCTGTATTAGATAGTTATGAATTGAATGGCAAGCTCTTTGCTTTGAACATTTCGGTCTGCGTAAGCGGCAGGACTAAACTATGCTTAATATGGTTTGCTAATAATTCCATCATAGAAATCCGATTACATTTTTTATCTAGACTGCAAATTCGGAAATGTTTAATCCTCTAAACAAGGATATTTAAATTATGTATTTCGATATTTTCTTTCCTTTAATATTGATTGAATGATTTCTTAATTATAAATTGAAAGCTCTATTATTTCAAACAAAATATTAATAACGCTCAATAATCACGCTACAGAGATAAATATAAAAATTAAATTGTGCAGCGGGAACAGTTATTTTCGGGGTGAAGTCATTCAAAATAAGTCATGCACCAATCAGAACAATCTTGTACTGAAAAGATTACATGGTGCTTTTCTTGCCGCTAAGTCATAGTTTTTACCATGACAACTTTGAAAAACATTAAATATCATTTTGACAATGTCAATGTTATAATTCATTCGGTTAATTCTCCAACCAAAGATCATTCGTGCTCAACTTTAGTGTGGCAAAATTTTGATTTTTTTATTCGCAATGCCAAAGGCAATTAAACTCGACCACTTTCTTTAGAAAAGAAATTTTCGTCAAATTGGTCTCGTTCAATTGCCAAGCAACCATTGCTCATGCAAAATAAAAATCTTTCCGGCAAAAGTGGAGCACGCATGCTCTTACGTATATTAATTAACCTCATGATGATGTGGACCAATGAAATTTTAAAATCAAGATCACATGCACCAATCAGAACAATCTTATACTGAAAAGATTGCATGGTGCTTTTCTTGCCGCTACGTCATAGGTTTTTGACTTAGTAACCATGACAACTTTAAAAATACATTAAATGTCATTTTGACATACGTCAATGTTACAATTCATTCGGTTAATTCTCTAACCAAAGATCATTCGTACTCAACTCTTGGCAATTAAACTCGATCAATTTCTTTCGTCAAATTGCTCTCGTTTAATTGCCAATCAACCACAGCTCATAAATGAAAATCTTTCCGACAAAAATTGAGTACTCATGATCTTACGTTTGACAAAGTTTATTGTATTACAAAAAAAGCACACGAACAAAATAACATTCAAAATATCAATTCAAAAATTATATTATTATTACAGTCTTGACGACGAACCCCTTTTTTATAAACTATCCGGCTAGTTTTTTACTCATGTTGGACATCAATTTTCGGTCTGTTATTTTTGTTGACCATTGCAACGTCCAGGATCTTCAATCGGAGGATTAGTATGTGGTGTTTCTCGTTTTCTAATATCGTTTACGTGTTCAGGGATTTTACAAATTTCGTTGCCCAGAACAAAAAGGGTTAGTTTGAAATAGCCTATACAGTGACTCGCACTGTAAAGTAAGGAATAAAATTCGTTAAACTTTTATACCTACCTGTAGGCAATTTTTCTCGGACAGGTCACTTTTTATTTTTAAATCTTCATCTTTTGGTATAAATTATACCTTTCTATCCCAACCAGTGGCGGCGTAACGGGGAGCAACTATAAAATTTAAGTGGCAACGAGGGTCAAATGTAACATTTTCGGAAAGATTTTCATCCTCTATCTAGCAATGAAACAATTTTTTAAATCGGTCTATTAAGACAACAAAAAAAAAATAACTTTCAATATTCCATGACTAATAATCTCTGTTTGACTTTTTTTGTTGGGACGTTTTTGCTTTTGCTTATCGCAGTATCGTCTGTCAGTTAGTAGTGTTTTGGTTAAGCAGTTTGGTGAATCAGATTTTGAACGAACTGCCTTGTTGCATTTGATTTATTAAGTTCTAAGTTGGATTAAAAAGAAAATGGAACGTACAACTGAAAAAGAAAGGATTGAAATGTTAATTAAACTCGGTTATGGTGATAAACGCCGTTCTCAGGCGGAAGTCTGCACTTTATTTAATAACAAATATCCTGATAAAAATATCACCCAATCAGCAGTTAGTAAAATAGAAACCAAGTTCTGGGAAGAAGGGAATATTAGGGATCGGCACAGGACTTTACCCTCGAAGATCTCCATTGCACTAGGCTTGATACGCTACCCGCCCTAAAAGAAAATCCACATCGAACATCCCGAGAATTAACTCTGGATAACGGAATAAGTAATAAAATATTTAAGAATTGAAAAATGGCATCCATATAAGCTTAGGCTGGTCCACGAATTAAGTGTAGGTGAACCAAATCACCGCTTAGGTTTCTGCGAAATAATGCAATCGAAATCACGATTTAGCAGCCAGAATATTTTTTTCCTATGAAGCAACATTTACTATTAATGGAGAACTTAATCGTCAAAATGTAGATACTGGCCCCCAGAAAATCCCCAATGGATACGAGAACATTACACACAGAATCCACAAAAAATATTTGGGCGGGAATAGTGGAAGACAGAATTTTGGGCCCATATTTTTTGGAGGCTAAACCAACAACAGAAATGTATTTAAATTTTTTGAGGGTGAGTTAGTTCCTGCATTAGTTCAATTATACCCAAATCCAGTAGATCCAGACTTGCCACATCATTCATTATGGTACTAGCAGGATGGAGCGCCCCCGCAATATTCCAAGCTAGTACGGAACTTTTTGGACGAAACTTTTGCGAATCATTGGATTGGAAGAAGAGCCTCTGCGATTATTATTGGTTACTTCTGTTTTGTTTGGTTACTTCTGTTTTGTTTTGTTTCATTTATTTTATTTTATTTTGTTAAGGGTTCTTAAGGTAGAAGAGGGCACCATTCTATGGTAGAACAGGGCACCGTTCTACGGTAGAACTGATAAGTACCCTTTTGGTCTATAATTTTGTTCTATGTATGCGTTTATTTTGTATTTTATTTTCCCTAATGGACCAATAAATATTATTATTATTATTATTTTTTATGGGGATATCTAAAAACTATACAGAACAAAACCCGATAACATCGACGACTTAAAGGCAAGAATTAGAGACGAAGATCGACAAACACCACAGATGATTCGCAATGTTCTAAAGGAATTTGAAAACCGTTTGGCAGGAAGTTGGTGGTGCTCATTTGAGCATCTTATCCAATAAGGTTATTTATTTGGGTTGTTTGTGTATGTTTTCAAGGAGCTATTGTTTTTGTTGATTAATAATTACAAAATTCCCACGAATTTATGGCGTTGTGGCATTGAAAGCTATTTTTTTTTCTTGTTTTAATCGACCGATCTACAAAATTGTTTCACTGCTAGATAGGGGATGAAACGATCTTCGAAAATGTAATACTTGCCATTTAAACTTTTCAAGTTGCCTCTCGTTACGCCGTCATTGGTTGGGATAGTTCGCCAAAATATGGTGATTTAAAAACAAAAATCTACCTCTCCGAAAAAAGTGCCAACAAGTAGGGATAAAAATTTAACGAATTTTATTCCTTACTTTACCTTTGCACTATAGAGTTTGAGTTTGAGTGGTAATTTTATAACTTGTGGGAGACCGTTCATATGTTCATATGTTTTTAACCCTTTCGCGGGCAAATAATAAGCTGATGCATTTTGAAATTCTTTTTGGCAGAAATACTCTTCTTCAGCACTGATTACTATAGTTTCGGCATAACTAAGTATTATTTTTCTTTTTTGTTTAAATAAATGAAGGTGGGAGTCACATTTCCCACCGCCCGTTTAATTTACCATGTTTTAATGAGAAATAATAAATAAATAATGTTTACAATTAAAATCAGTTATGTATTTTCTATTTAAATTTAATTTCTAACTATATAAACTTAAAAAAATGAGAAAGTTTACAACTTATTGTTATTTGCTATGCAATTTTTGAAAACAAATTGGCACACAAACGGAAACTTTAGATTGCGTGCATGTATATGGTGTTCGTTTCTCGTTCACTTTAGTGCTGCAAATTCTACATCTTCTATATGATCCCTTTTCGGGAAAGTGGAACCAGATATCTGACAGCCAAACTTCGTCAGGCACTCTTTTTCTCTTGGACAAAAATAAATCAGATTTATCTCTTCTTTTGAAGACAAGGAAGAATTAATTAGATTCCTACGATTTTCTGATTTTTAGTTGTAACACTACATGACGCCACCAAAAAAAAAATGGTTAATTTCGTATTCTGACGTTTACAAGGACCTTTAAAATTGGTGGGAAACATATTTTCCACCGCCCGCGAAAGGGTTAACGATTGTTTTGTATATAAGAATTTTGTTTTCGAGTGGCAGTCTTTATAGCGTAAATCAATTTGTTTCTTGTTCTTTTTTGTGTGTTCTGTCCAGATATCGTACAGATGATGTTCCTGGTATAGCTAGGCATATATTGATGTAGACTGGTGGGCACTGTTCTTTTCTTAGTGTGAATGTAACTTCAACTGATTTTGTTTCGTTAATTTTCGTTTTCCAAGTAGAAAACTATTCTCGCAAAATATCTAGAATCTAGATGATCTTGTAGGTTGAAGATGCTATTGCTGGATTTCACTTGCAAGCATCATTGTGTCATCAGCGAAAGTACGGATTTGTTATTTGATGTAGTTGGTAATTCTGAGGTATAAAACCAATAGAACAGAAGACACTTCTTTGATGGACTCCTGACTTAATTGGAAAAGTACGTAGAACATAAACGGTACAAACAATGATGGAAGTGTTACCTTGATCTTATAGAGTAGGTCGTCGTGCCATACTTTGTCAAATACCTGCCGTATAACTAGGAATACCGATGTACAATATTTCATTTCTTCTAATCATTTGGTTGTAGTATGGACGACTCTATGGTACCTACGACCTACGACTCTATGTACCTAACATCTTAGAGATGATTGATAGCAGGCTTATACGAAGATACTTCGTTTGAATTTTTACTTGGTTTGGGTATTAAAACGCCATTTTCAATTGCTTGAACCAGGACTTGTCTCATAAAGGCATTGAACAGATCATTAACATTTCAATGATTTTTGGCAGCAGTGCCGTGCGGTAGTATTTTGGCGACTGGAGCAGACATCGTTATAAATAACAAAATTCATGCACATACGAAACAAATAGCAAAATATCTAGCCGGATGCGGCGCCCTCAACCCAGAGGCCCCTAGAGTGACCGCTCCATTGCTCCATGCCACCGCACGGCCCTGTTTGGCAGCTCCTTCCGCATTTTCGTTATTGTCTGGTATGGGCCTGGAGATTTGTTATTGTTTGAATAGGATATTTCCGTCTTAATTTCCACATACCTAAATAATTCGATCGTTCCTAAAGTTATTGTATTGTTATTTATGTCGTCAGTTGTTTCCTTGTTTTTGCAGTGTCATCAGGAATAAATCAGCAAGATGTCTAGCGAAGAGATTAACCCTTCCCTTGTTACTTTGTGCCCGATGTCCGGAATTGGGGGAATGTTTACGTTTTGGAGGGTTTGCTTGTGTTGATTTTAGCTTTACGAGATTTAATCTACACTAAATCGCCTACTCCGTATTGGACCAGGTCGCCTCTTTGAGTCCTTGTGTTCTTCATTGCCGTCGTTGTGTTTTTCCAAAAGAATAAATAAGTGTCTCTATTGTTCTGACAAATGCATTCCTTCATGTCGGCATAGAGCTTGCAAAGTTGCTGATCACAACAAAACGTTTCTGATTGGTTCTGTGTTCAACGGATAATGGTGTTCCGGATCGTCGCTGAAAGAAGTGCCATGTCTATCATTAAGTTGGCATCACTTAGGAAGTCAATGGCGAAGAGTGTCCTAGAATTTTCTCATTCTGGAGAAGCTATAAACTTTGTTTTTTTTTTTAATTCATTAATGCAAGCATTATTATTAATACTGCGCTTGCCAAGCGCCTTCCTTAATGACTACATTTAGTGAAAAATGTAATACCAGCCGAATTCGAACTCGGGACCTCTGCATTTCAGGAATGTTTGCATTTTATTGACGTTTACCATTTAACAATTTGCTGCGTTTAGCAATCGAATCTGTACTAGTAAACCATTCTAATCCTCCAAATGTATGCTGATGGTTTTGTAAACGGTTCAATTTATTTCAACCCCAACATAATTTACTAAAAGTGTTTTCAGATAAAAACACCCAGACCTTCCAGAAAAATAAAATAATTACAGGAGACAAATGTAATATGTGTTGATCTATGACATTTTCATCGTTACAATCTGTAACAAACTGGCATCGTCAATCACCACGCCCAAAATTCTAAAGTTTATTTAGAAATCTCCTTAACATTTTGTCTGTCTTATTTTATCAGCGCGATATCCACAGAATGCAAGCCCATCGTTAACCAGATTACCTAGCTTAAATAAAACATCAGCTCCAATATAAAAATCTAGGAAACCTACTCCCGGCTTTCTGTTACATAAATTACTTTCAAACATTTGCCCCACGTAATAATGGATTGAATGTAATTGGTAATGGTGTATTATATAAAATGTTTTTGCATGTCCACTTAAACCTGGCAATTGCAATAAATGAATTACATCAAAGCAAAAGAACTACTACTAAAATTATAGTTCTATAACTAGCACATAAATTGTAATTGAAATCCACATTGTGTAAGTTGCGGCGTTGGAGTATAATTGTCCTATTACAAAACTCCTATTAGTTACCAGACTTGTGGAACGTCGGAGCTGCAGCCCCGCCAGCCGTAAGATAAATGGGTGTCAATAGAAAATTGAATTCCGCGGTTCATCGCCTCAATCTCACGTCTGAAGCATAATTTTTTAAAAGAATTTCTCATAAAAACAAATGAAAGAGAATTTGCACCCATAACTTTTTATCTACATCAACACATTTTTACGTCGAATGAAAATATAAAACCGTCTTCAATAGGGATTTGTTTACATAACCGATTTTTTATACACTCCAATACACGCCGATTTGATCGAAAATTGGAAAAATGAAATGTAATCGATTAAATTCATGACGGGTAGACAATTCAAAAGTCTAAGTAAATTTTACTTGCACTGAGAAAAATGTAAGGGGATGTTAACAAAATGTACTGTAGATATAGAGACAACAATATAAGTAGCTTAAGTTATTATTAAATTATATCTATTTAATTCTAGGGCAAGTTTTGCAAATTTGTAATTTGCTTTCCGAAATTAAATTTTTTTTTTAAATAATAAATTTTGCATTACACTGTTTCATTAAATTCGTGTCGTTACGCATAGAATACAGTAGATACCATAAGTAAAATAGGTGTCGAAGCATACGTGACTATTATATGAATCTATATTGTAAATCTATCCACATATTAATGAAACAACTCACGGATTTGCTGATCGTATAGAAGCCGCAAAATGTTGGTGGTTCTGCATTCTGTGTAAATAAAATATACCTGATTACAACTTATAGGCGAAGATTTGTCTGAACCAATGCTCAAAGTCATTGGATAATTGTGACTCTTATATTATAAGCAAAAAATATAGACAAAAATCACCACTGTGATTGAGAGCTAATACATGTGTATTCTTTATGGATTGTTATGCTTTTAATTCACATTTACATTTAATTTTATTTTTATTTTAAACCTCTTTTTTCTGTCTCCTCAACAGGTCGAACCCAATTAAAGCATGTGGTGTTTGGGTTGCGGCCACGACCGACTTACAGTTGTTAGAAACCTATTCCAGCATGCGCTGCAAGGATTAGGGAAACGTAAAAAACCTAATAAGGATCGTCGGTCGAAAGGCCACTTCAATGCTACAAACATTGCTAAGTTCATCTATGAAATAAAATTCCATTGTCCGTAAAAAAGATTTGCATCACAGACCTTGAGATTACATTAATTTAACTTTCAAAATAGTTTTTTAAATAAAAGCTGGAAGCCTAATAAAATATTGCCTGAGGTTACAGAACAAGAGCAAAATTTAATCGGAATTTTCCTCAGTAACTGATAATGTATATGAAGAAGTTACTGTTAATGTTAGTAAAATATACACTCTACAAATACATAAATTTGTATTTAATAATTATTTATATCTTAATTTTAATGAATTAATAATTAATCTGTCAGCTTGTTTATTCTTTATTTCTTTATTCTTCATTCCTTTATTCTTCGAACTTGGGACAAGTGGTGAGACGGAATGATGGGAAAAAATATACCAGCAATAAAATATTATAAGAACATAAAAAAATTGAATGACAGATCGAAGGAACATCATATATAGCTTGACAGGCTGGGGTTAAGTCAAAAATACAAACATACGGATTTAGATAGACACTTAACAAATGTCTGTTCATACATTAACGTTTATAAATGAATAAGAAATAAATATACAGAGGAGAAAAGAAACAAAACAGTTAGTAGTTGCGAGAGTGTATTTTATTGGCTTTGGCGCAATTTATTTGACATTAGAAGTCAAAAATTTAAAGAATGACGTACAAAGCCGAACCTATTATCCGGAATCTTTTTCCTGTGGAAGAGACCTATAAATAATAACTAATGCTTTCCGCTCACGTAACTAATCTATGAGAGACGAGAAAAGCGCCAATAAATGCCAAATCATCAGAAACGAAGCATTTTATATTAAAAATTCCTCTAGGGAATCCGGTTCGCCATGGCCCGTTTGTCAATTACATTCGAATCACGACGATGCATCTTCTTAAACGGAAATAAACCGCAAATCTGTTTCCGACTACAGACAGCTTACAAATCTCTCCCGATTCGATTAAAGAACAACATCGCGACATTTAAAATGGAAACAATTACATCAAGCGCGCCTAAGTTAAATCTATAGCTTCTGACATTTGATTAATTTATATTTTATGTTCTTTATTTGTATAGAGGTATCCAGGGAAGGGGTTACAAAGCGGAAAAACTTTTTGAATGTGCGTTTACAGAAAAAAGTTATTCTTTATAAAAAATTCTTCGTTCCTCAAAACGTCGAAAAACATATTTGGATTTGAATACAGGCATACACGTACTTATAAATTCAATATTATTGCAGCTGGTACTTTTATTTTTCAACTAAACAACAAAGAGTTTTTGTAATAGACAAGGATATAAGTATTAATTGTTAATTTAAAACAGATCTAACAACCACTATTCAATATAGCTGCTTCCAACTTGTATAGACTTTTCAGCTCTTTTAATAAATTCATTGTAAACTTTGTATATCGTAGCAGGCACATTAATCTTATTCCCCACATCCCTTATTGCTTGTTTTAATTGATCTAAATTTTGTACTACATCATGATCAAACACTTTTTCTCTTATCGCTCTCCACAAAAAGAAATCCATTGGTGTAATATCAGGTGACCTGGCAGGCCAGTCAACTGGGCCATTTCTGCCAATCCATTTTACTGGAAATTGACGACGATATTATCTTATCATTAAAACATATTGTAATGTTATTTGTAAATTTAAATAGAAAGCAATCACCTTGTTTAAAAAAGGATATACATAAGATTTTCAAATTCAATAAAATAAAATTCAAACATCACAATATAAACCATGTGGTACTTTTCATAAACGTATAATAGCCAATAGTACTTATTAAGTTGTTTATTACAAAAACTGAGTGTTGTTTAGTTGAAAAATAAAAGCATCAGCTGCAATAATCTTGAATTTATCAGTACCTGTATATCTGTAGTCAAATCCAAATACGTTTTTCGGCGTTTTGAGGAAAGCAGAATTTTTTATATTAAAGAGGATTCATATTTTTTATAAAGAATAACTTTTTTCTGTAAAATGCATATTAAAAAAGTTTTTCCCCTTTGTAACCCCATCCCTGGACAGCCTGTATACTGGATAATATAAATATGGTAAGAACTTCAGAAGGAAATCAAACAGACAAATACAAATAATGAATTAGAGCAATTCATTCCATTTTTAATTTATTCTTGAAAACACTTGGAAAAAATATGAGTGATCTATTTAACACACTAAATAAATAATAATATAATATAATAATATATTCAATAACCATTCAATAACCGAATCGACTTTTAAAAAATCTTATAAATTGTTGTTATACTTTGTTTGTTGTACTTGGTAGGATAATATCGTATGATTTTTCTATATTGGGGTCGTTCGATACGTAGGTCGTGGATACATTGTATATTTTAATATATATTTGCGTTTCGTAATAAATATTTTTTCATTACATTTGATTTCTTTTAATGTTGAATACTAAAATTATGTACATAAATAATAAATATAATAAATCTTTCCAAATCTAAACAACCACGAATTTGAGACTTAGTATTACATCACTAAAATTAAGGAAATTTATAATAATTTCGC
This sequence comes from Lethrus apterus, assembly GCA_018397195.1. NCBI lineage: Eukaryota > Metazoa > Arthropoda > Insecta > Coleoptera > Geotrupidae > Lethrus > Lethrus apterus. The sequence goes on along the minus strand of JAFFZR010014126.1, from coordinate 978 downwards.
TATTCGAAGTTCAAAAAACATTATAAATTATTCCTGAAAGTAAAATTAATTTATATGCGTTTGTTATATGAATCCTAATATTTATATTGATTGTAAAAAGCTTCCTTTATTGATGCAAAAAAATATCCTCAAATTTATTTACGAAGATAAAATTCAACCTATGTTTTGTGTCGTGAATACGACGATAAAACATGAAATTTGAAACTTTTGTTGTGGTATGTAATATAAAATTGGTGGATAAATATGTTTATGGGTATTTTATTATGATCTAAAAAAAGATGAAATAACTTTTTTTTACACCTTTATTGTCCAAAAAGTAGTTCTCATTTACAGGACAAAATATACAACAGAAATGAATACATAAATCAAGATTGTAACTATACAAAAAATATATACAGGTGTCCCCGGGAAAACGAAACACCCTCAATATCTAAGAAACTAATTTTTTTTCTAAAAATCTCTGAAACACGTAAACTTTAGATCGATGGGGGACAACTTTTGGCGAAGAAATGATCGCCATATCTTCAACCCCCTAGCCGCAGGGGTGTCAACCCTAAAATTTTTAAATTACACTAGGGGTTGAGTGATATCTCATGTAAAAGCTTACATAATTTGCATTTCAACGGTGTAAAAATTTTTGAAATCCATCTATTCGTTTTCGAGAAATTATCTTTTCAAGATAACTATGGTACAAAACAGAAAGGGCAATTTAGATAGAAAAACAGTCAAGATTTATTTGAGAAGTTGATGGAAATGGCCTTCCCCAACTTCCATACAATTATACAACCGTGGCTCAAACCCACGACGTCTTTAAAAAATTTACGAGATAAAATGTACAATTCTATCTCTTGCCTGCCGTGCAGTCTCCTCTGAAATTTTTCAAAATGTACGTTGTGGGTTTGAGCAACGTTTGTATAATTGTATGGAAGTTGGGGAAGGCCATTTCCAACAACTTCTCAAATAAATCTTGACTGTTTT